>MQTX01000103.1:458737-480459 GCA_009735665.1 Angiostrongylus cantonensis
TGTGGTATGTTGTTGGCTGCTTCAAGCTTTAATAAATCAGGTGACATTCTCCACGAATATCATTTTTCCACTTTTCTTATTCAGGCAATTTGCTTGATAGCAAAATTCGTGCATCTCATCGAATCTCTTCTCTTGAAGAAGCCTCTACTCCAGTAAGCATCTAGTGAACCACATTTACAATAGTTTTAATCCTTAATTCGGTCCATTAGCTTAAGTTTTTTTTCAGTCGAGCAGTCCAGATCTCATCCATGCAGGTCCATTGTTAGACGAGTTAGTTTCTGTGGTTGACGAACTTCATTTAGCTGGAGACTGGAATACTGGTAGTGAGATTAAGTGGGTGATTTGATTTTGTTCACTTCTTTTGTGTGACTCTAGCATTCTGTTCTACTAATGGATTAGTTTTCACTTATAGATTCCCTGATGTCGATCATTGTGGATCTATGACTACAGTGGAAAAGAAATTAGTCGGCGCTGCCTCACATGAATCTTTGCATCAAGAGAAAATCGTCGATGATGAATATGCGGATCCATCCAGCAGCTCTAACGGTGTTCTCATAGATACCAGCATTGCAACTGATGAGTATTCACATGGTGCTTGCAAAGTAGGTTCCGTTGGTAACAATTGTTTTTATTTATCACGCTAATATATTTTTCTATGTCACCTCAGCTTTCATTTATGGCAACCAAGTGTACAGTTATGGTTCTATAGAGGTGAATGGAGTTGATTGCTGTGTAGGCTGTGTGAATAGCAGAATGTGGTCGCATCATTGCTTTACTTTACACGACGCCGTGGTTTTGATTTTTGTGAAAGACAACTCTAATAAAACACTTGGAGTTGCAACTCCTCCCAACGGTTTACCCCTCATCGTGTCTGGGAGGTGTTCCGAATATGGGCAGCTTTGTAAAGCGGGGATTCTCATTTGCCTGGCGGGGTCTCCCAAACTGAGGAGTTCAGCGTTTACACCAGGAAGGCCAGCTAAGAGTAAACCAACACCAGGATCTGTCATCGTGTAGTGATCTAGTGGCATGGTGGAAATGGAAAGTCGCCCTCGGATCCACAAAGATGGTGTCTGGCTGAAGCGGTGGCGACCTGGGGCAGAATTTGACCTGGCTAACTTCTGGCCTCCAGGAAACCACAGTGGCTAGGCTAGCAAATGTTTGAAAAAATGGAGATTGTGCTGCACAACCAGTGGGGATGGGCCGTCTAGGTATCCAAGTAATTAAGTAAGAAAGGCAACTAAGTTACCTTCTTGATTCGTGAACCCTGTGCGGGTTCTCATTAAACCGCTATGTATTTTACTTTCCGGCTTAATCTTCTCAGCTGTACGTACCATGGAATACGGTGAGTAGGTAATTGGGATTTATCACATTTTAATGTTTTAGTTTTCATTTTCTGCCTACTACAATTTTCACGGCAGGTTATAAGCGAAATGCAACCACAACGTTGCTGAGATATTTGCAAAACTCTAGACCGCAGGTGTCTATGGTGGGGAACGAACGCGCTATTGTCCTTTCCGGGGAGTAACGCGTTCACCACCACACCATGCGGGTCCTTCGTTTTGCCCGTCTCTCAGCTAGTTCTATCGATCACTGCCATCAGCAATCACCCAACAACGGGATTGATCTGGGGAGCAAAAATCGGCAATGAACCGAGTTATGCTGAGGCTTTAGTTATAATCACAATCTTAACCGTTTTTGTTTACTGCCTACTCTTTTTAATGGCAGGGTATATTGCGAAATATAACTTCGATGAAGCTGAGTTATTTGCAAAACTCTGAACCGCAAGTGTCTATGGTGGGGAACGAACGCGCTATTGTCCTTTCCGGGGAGTAACGCGTTCACCACCACAACATGCGGGTCCTTCATTTCGACTGTCTCTCAGCTAGTAAAAACGAAGGGCCCGCATGGTGTGGTGGTGAACGCGTTACTCCATTTCTTTTCACATTTTCTGTGCAAACCGTAATTTAAAAGCAGTCTATAGTTGCAATGTGTAGATTCTAATTCTATATTTTATTATTTGAACTTAGCATCTTAATTTAGGATTATGTTTGCGATGACGGGATTTGCGCTGACCTGCCTCCATTATCTGTAAAACGCGAAGAAAGTAGTGAAATGGTTGAAATTACTCGTAGCAGTACTTTTTTCAAGTTGGAATTGGTTTTTTTTTATCGTAGTTTATTCTAGTGTCTTCACTATAAATATTGTTGCAGAGAGTTCATTTTCTCACCAGCTGTATCAGTCTATGTTGACTATCATGGAAAGAATAAGATCAATGTGGAGAGGAATGGGGCCATTTTCGGTGAGCATTAATTATTTTCCTCCGTTTTCTTCGCTATTCAATTTCCACTGTCAGGTGTGCTGAGCGGGATTGGTCAGTTAAACCGCACGAAATTCGTTCTCAAGGAGATAGTGAATCGAAATGGACTGCTTGGGATTGGTCGATGTATAAATGTTAGCTTTAGCTTTAGTCGAAATTTCAGTTGTATCTGACAGTCTTTGAATCGTTCCTCTGATTGCAGGTAGCCATCGATGAGTGGTTGTCCGATATAAAATCCAATATTCCAAACGTATTGGCCAGTTGTAGTCCCATTAGTCCTATAGTCCAGATTGGTTCGTCAACGTTGAATTCATTTAAATTTGCATTTTGTTCACCATAAAATTTCCCAGGATGTTAATGGACCTTTGTTCTAATTCTATTTTATTTTAAATTGAAATCAAACAACAAGTTAATTACTATGGTTTGAGAAATCTTCATTTTTATAGGAAAAGGAGTCGTTGATCTTTTCTGGCTTCCGGTTGCTGAGCTTCGAAAAGAAAATGGACACGTGGTAAAAGGGATCCAGAAAGGTGTTGGGTCTTTCGGGCTTTCTTCAGCTGCTGGGGTTGTGGGCATGGCGCAAACAGTCGTCGGTGTAATACAGGTAGTTATTCCCAGGATAGTTCAGGTAATAGAGAAAAATTATTTCTAGGAGAGAGGAATAAGAACTATCATGGAATTTCCTTGTAATTTTTTATTTTTCTTAGTCAATAAATTTCTATAGATGCTTGCTGAGACCGTTTTACACGAAGTTCAACCTTCTGCTCCCTACCTCAATGAACGAAATCGTCGGGCCGTAGCAGCAAGGTCAGCTGCCCCAGTCGACCTACGTCATGGACTGCAACTAGCTTATGATATTGCATCAGATGTAAGTTTCTGCGGAACTGCAGCGTTCTAGCGTTTCAAGAGCAAAATTCGCGCCAGTGTGAACAAAACACTACGATTGTAAACACATTGGAGGCATGGTGAATCTTAGTAATCTGCCGCCTGCGAATGAATAAAGGCTTTGCTTTATTTCGAGCCTGCATCGAATTACTCTTTATTTGTGAGAAGCTGCTTTCTACTTCGATCAGTGTTTGCTATTTTATTGGTTTTATTGCACAAGCGGTTTTCGTTTTCACAGATATTGTTTTATATCTTATCAGCAGGTTAAGGTCCTCTGTCGCGTTTTGACCTGTATCTATGTTCGTATGCACTTCATGACACGGATTTGGAATATACTAAAAGATATATCCATCGTGAACGGTATTTGGGACCCATCATAATTTTCTATTTCACGCTGATCTACAGCATCATTGCCGGAACGGAGATGTACTATGTCGGTTTAGGTAAATTCCATATGCGTGAGATACACGTGAAAATGAAGTTTTTAGCACTGAAAGTTCAGGATAGGTATTTTCGACAACTCTTATTTACATGTCTTGGTGAAATGATGTGTCTGTTGGAGGCCTTCTATGTTGTACTGCAACGGCTTGGTGTAAATGCAGATCTAAGAGGACTTTTCTTCTGATTGTTCTCAATTCGTGCATATTAAGTGGTAAAATCAACTATATGCTGGGCGGTAATAATGCAGGTTGTGAAGTTTCCGGTTCATGTGCGTAGAGAATTTCATATTTTTTTTTTAAAATGAGCGACTTTCTCTGTGCATTATTTCATGCCATAGGATCAAACCATAGCGCACTCCTCTGCGTTCAAACTCACATTTTTGAATAGTTTTTCATACCGTTATAAATTATTATCCTGAGCCGATGAACTCTAAAGTCTAACTCAAGTTTTCACAACTATCTAGAAGATGTAACCACAGTGGTGCTGAGATATTTGCAAAACTTCGGACCGCAGTTGTCTGCGGTGTGGTACGAACGCGCCATTATCCTTTCCGGGAACCAACGTGTTCACCACCATACCATGCGGGTCCTTCGTTTAGCTTGTCTCTCACTAGTTCCATCGATCAGTGTCATCAGCGGTCACCTGTCAACGGAATTGATCTGGGCAGCCGAAATCGGCATAGAACCTAATTAAGTTGAGGCTATAGTTGAAACAATATTAGCTTTTTATTTGCTGCCTACTACAATTTTTTATGGTGGGGTATTATGCCAATCACAATGGTGCTGAGATATTTGCAAAACTCAGGATCGGACATGCAAATTGCTCAACACTATTGTGGTTGTATTTTGTATAATACTCTGTCATAAAAAATTGTAGTAGGCAGCAGATAAGAAGCTAATATGTAGAAGATATACGGAATTACAATTTTATGCTTTAGGGTTATAGACAAGCGCGTGACGATTTGGAATTGGCTGCGCAAGAAGATCGTGCATCTGGACAATCATCATTTCGTAATGTACTTAAGGTTGCACCAACTACAATCATTCGCCCGCTAGTTGCTGGGACTCAAATTGGCTATCAACTCTTGGGAGGTTTGTTCTACAAATTCTTCATCGTGTATTACTTGAGCGCTATATTTGTACGGATGTGAGGAACTTTTATGTCGTTTCGTGGTGAAAGCAGCATATTGTATGTCCATTCATTTGTACAGTGTTTTACTTCAACCGAGAATTTATACTGTAGTGATGGAATACTTAGGGAAGACATCTAGTTTTACGAATTTTACTAGCCTACGTTTGCTCGGTATTTTAGGTCTGAAAGCTCAGTTAAGACCTGATGTATACCAAGATGAACGTCATAAATGGAAAAGTGAAGAAGTTCCAGGTGGTAGCGGACAGCGTTAATTAACAACCGCCTTCTTCTTCTTCTTACATTCTTTCAGACATTGCCTTGCTCTTTTATTATATCATTCTGACTCAGTTGTAGGCAAGTACAGGTTTATCTTTTTTATTGAGTTTTTGTCTGTTCGTTCAGCAAAGTCGGTTTTTCTTAATGATAACGCTTAAAATCATTTGTGTCTGGAGCCAGACATTTCTTTCGTTGACGTGGATTGCAAGCTTTTTACACTTTTCAATTTCGTTGACATGCTTAGGTGACATCGATATGTTTTGTGATCATATCAGTTACTGTGGGCCTAATTTTTATGTTGCACATACTTACCTTTTGTAGTTTTATCATAGTATTACGTCTTACCAATTGTAGTCAGCTAGTGCCCTGTTATGTTGTATATATTTCTCTGGGTTGTAACATAGATGTTTCGCTGTACAAATTTCCATTGTACATAGTGACTTTCTCCTCTATCCTTGTGCCCGCTTTGTGATATCTCATCGTTGTCGTTGCTTATGAAGAGTGAAATATTTTTTTTCTGCCGTTCTGTGTTGTGCAACAAGATGAACTTTATCAATACGGTGCTCAGTACTTTGTTGTGATACCGATTAATGAACTATGCATAGGCTAGACGATTGGGTTTTTAGGACATTTTTGCATTCAACTGCATCACATATTCAAGCCTTTTGCAAAATAGAAATTGTTTTAACGCAAAGCGTATTTAAAGGGGTAGGGAATAATGGCCAATTTTAATCCGCAGCCCTAAAATGCTATCTATGCTATAGGACATCATCAGTGACTAATGAATGGATTCCCACTCATACACGAGAGTGGCGAAAATCGACCGACATAATTTATTTAGAATTCGGTCAGAATAGCACCTGGTAATCTATTTCATGCAATAATTTAGAGGGAGAGAATTTGCCACCAATCCTGTATATGGAAACTAAAATTTAAGACATAGAAGTATCTTTGCACTCCAATACCATAACGAACTATTTAGACTCGTAGGGATAAAGGAGTAGTGTAGTTTTATATTCGAAATCATCGAAAGTATTAACTCTAAAAAAGCTAGGAGTACTTGTGTTTCGACTGTTTTCTACTCTACAACATTTATTCTTATAACATTCCAGTGATACTACAAGTGTGGTACTTAAGTAAATTTATTGTACAATTCACAGTTCTCATACTCTACATTTTTAAAATGACCACAATGACATTGAGGTATGGACAAAAATCGGAACAACATGTGCGTTTCGTACCCGCGCTTACCTTTTCATGAGATCATGTGTTCCTCACTGCACAAACCGAGACATTTTCCTCATCTTTCTCTTTGCCAGTTTCACGTAACACTGTGCCATGAAAAAATAACACAGGAAATAAAAGGTACAAAAAGATTCATCAACGCCGAGAACTGTATTCTTTACCCTTATCATACCTCATTGAATCAAAAATGAGTAAGTTTCCATTTTGATCTTGCTTAAAGACGTTTTGAAATATTGGTTTAGACCATAAAGAACTGATTTTACAGAACTTGTCGTGTATATTACAACATGTATTGTCGGCAAAACCGAGATGTCCTAATGTCTTGTGACATCGATAGCAAGCAGAGTACAAGTCCTTCATACTACCGAAGGGAAATTCTGATTCTCTGGAGCTAATTAAACGGATTTTTGTGCCCCAAGAAAAAGTGGTGGGATAAGCAAGATTTTGTGCACCAGAAGACATGTTCCAGACTGTAGCGGTAATTTTGAGACTTCCACGTTTGCTTTCAAGACCTTGATATTTTGAATTCGTCTTCAATTTTTTGTTGAAATTTAGATTTTTAATAAAGCAGCGGGAACGGCATATTAAACTACTACGTAGTTTACGTACTACGTACTACTTACTACTACATAGATCTATTACGTAGACCCTTTGAGCGATAATGAAAGGTCTTTTCCATGCTGTAGATGTCTCAGGTCATTCAGTATTTTGGTTATCGAAAGTAAGCTAACACGAAGCTGGTAATATGTTTTATTCGGCTATCATCTCGACGTTTTCTTTTTCTTCAAGGTCGCATTGACTCGTGTCGATGGTCCACAAGTGGTCGCTTTCACGATGTGGGTGTCTGTTGTCTTTTATGCTAAACTCATGTTAGCTTAGCCATTCAAGAAAGTAAGGAGAAGTTAAGCTCTCGGCGTTGATCAATCCCTGAGGGGTGCGCTATGCATTCGAGTTCGTTTAGCATCGTTTGGAGTTGATTGAATGCATATCTGACCTTTACAATGACTCATGGTGGGCTACCGATGTATCGAGCCAATGCTGCTATTCTCCCAGACAAGTCTGATATCAACTTGCCGACCTCAGAGGAATGAAATGCTTGGTGGGCCATGGGCGCAGGGATCGATTCCACGTGTGTGTCGCAATGGCGCCTCCAACCACTGCGCCACACGCGCCCTCATTCAAGAAAACATAGATCAATAATGCCGAGGTTTAACGAAAGTCGTTGTATAACGTTATCTACAGTTATCGCCTATTATCTGAGAGGTATATGATGATAAATTTTGGCCAGTAGTTGGTTATTAATATTTCATTGCCAATCACTATTATAAATCGTACCAAACAAAGGAAATCGAAGGATATAAAAACGCCATACTTGTACGATATTTTTGTCCATAATATGTCGTGAGACCGGCTACCAAATGCTGACGGCGCCACGGCGTGTCGGATGGTAGATGAGTGTTTTCACACAATACAACGTTAGAAATATGCCAGTAATGTGGAAGAACTTATGGGACAGATCGAAAACAAATTACCTCCTACCCGTATCACCTTTCGTTCCGTTGATTTTAAAGCGACTCCAGGCGATCCGCTAAAGCTTTCATTTTAACGTGTGGGTTGCAGCAGTAGTGTTTCTAAGATTTTGGTGGCAAACTCTCGCCATCGCGTTATTCCTTCAGCTGTGCCTTTGATATCTCCAAGAATCTAGTTCTTAACGGCTTCTGTTTATTGGTTTTCCTTCAGACACGTAACGTGTCCGGCCTTCTTCATTTTCAACGTTTTGGCATGCTCAACGGCGTATCTGAATTTTGATGTCGACACGGATTGGAACTCGGGATTCTCTCCCTCACGTGACTGATGCAGGATATCGCCAGCATCGTCCTTTCGGCCTCTAAACAGCGCAGCCGATATAATTCAGTGATCTTTTATCTTGCTTTGGAGTAGAAAAGTTGGAATGGATTCATATGTTCCCACTCCTCCGCAGATCCTCGATGCTCTTGAATGCAAGGCGCTTGAATCCTAAACTTTGGACCTAAGTCGATCATTATATTCACTTGTCTCAGACGAGGATCCGGGGCGTTCAGTTGTTCAGAAATTCACTCAATTGATCGTGAATGAGGTATAAGAATTAAACTCCTATTTCATGAACGTGGCTTATGTGAGATTTAGTCAAAGATCGATCTTTCCAAAACCAGTGTCAAATTTGGCCAACATTCTTCCTGCTTTATTGGTGTTATAAGTACCATATCATCAGCAAAGCAAACACGATGTAGTTGCCTACTTCCCATTTTCAATTCCATGTTGTTCCATTTTAATGTTCGCATGACATTCTGTAAGGTGATTGTAAAATAATCTTTGCAGATTGCAGTCGCCTTGCTTAACCCCTCTTTTGACGTCGATGTTATCATCGTTGTAGAATGGTAATATCTTGTTTGCGAATTTTTTCTAAGCTCACGAAAAGCCATTATATACTGAGTATTTCTATTATTTTACATAATATTTATTATTTGTTTATATTCATTATAGCACGTATTTCTGAACAACCTAATACTCTGTCAAACACTTTCTCAGCCTCATCAAACAAATTTACCATATATTTTTTTTTCGTATAGTAAATATCTCCTCATAGGCACCACCGTTTTGTTCTTTTTATGACTCATAGTTACTTAATTGCGACCAGCCACACAGTATTAGATGGGTCAGGAATGTAACTGGTTCAGGTCAGAAGAAATCAACTTGAGCTATGGCGCGGTGCCACTTGTCTTCAGACGGCGCATTGCGACCGCCAGCGTTCTTCTTGATCACTCTGTTCTCCTACTTGATCATTTCCGCTCATGCCTGCTTTGCTTAGACTACAATAATACTAAATGAAGTCTCACCGTCCCTCGGTATTTAAATTTTAAATTTCTCTTCAATTATCATTTAATTTGTTAACATACTAACTCTCTCAAATACTTACACCCTTTATCGTCACTCCACGAAAGTCACCATTGCCATATCAATTCATCTGCGCACAATTCCTCTGGGCGCAAATTCATCAGTGTCGGTTAAGAAACGAAAATTAAGCCACAGATATCTTTTGATGCACGAGTGTGATGTGTGAATTATCCTGTTTAATAACTTGTCACTCTGCAGAATCTTCTTTCTTGTTGTTGGTGTAACGGTTTCATCGTTGCGCAGTATTCAGGAAAATATTTCTGCTGCTTGCATACATCTTAAACTCACTGCGCTGTTACCAGTTAAGTTAATACTGTGACATAAACATGGTTCTATGTACGCTTTCAGACTGCGATAAATTTATGCTTAATGCTGTACATCATTGTTAGTGTAATTCCTTATGTATACTACTGCCCAATGAACCAATTTGCCTTGTAATTCGCTGTCTACGCACTTCAAACTTACTTATGCGATCATAGAGCAGATATTACGTATATCACCCCACCTGTATTCCCGTTGATTGTCAAGTTATTTGAGCGGGCGCCAGTAAATCTACAAATTTTCTTTCTCGAGTGTATGAAAAGCACAGGGGTTCTGCTGACCCTATGGACTCATTGAGTACCATACCTTTCTTAAAGGGTTTTCGTGAACAACCTTGACTATCGGGTCGGTGGTCTTTCCTGCAGTAAGGTTTCTGACGCATACGTTAAAGCAGGAAGAACCGTTGAGTCGAAAAGGTGGGCACGGAGTCGGATGTTCTTTGTTCTCATCACTACATCCTCGATGCTCTTAGAAGCTCCCCAAGCCGCTCATTTCCTTCTGCTCAGCTCTGGAGCTAAGTCGTTCATCATGTTGATTTTCCGACCTAGATAGACATAACTGGAGCATTCGGAGCTATTCGTTCCGTTGAGCGTGAATGGGGCATACGAAAAAAATTCGTTCCTCATGCACATCGTTTCTGTGAGATTTAATTGAAGACCAATCTTTTCACAGGCTTTATCGAAGTCGGCAGGCATTCGTTCCGGTTGGCTAATGTTTGGTGTTATAAAAACGATATCATCAGAAAGCGAAGGGGATGTATCTGCCGACCATCGATTTCCACTCCCAAATTATACACCATTCCAATGTTGGCATGGCGTTCTGGAGTGTGGCGGTAAATAATTTTGGCGGGATGGTGTAGCCTTGCCTGACCCCTCTTTTGCGTCGATGTCAATATCTTTGTTCATAGTGACGTCTTGCTTGTGAAATTTTTGTACAGTTGACGGAGGATTTTTACATACTGACTAGAGACCCCTCATTATCAAAGGCTTCCATAACGGGTTCCATCTCAGTTGAGTCAAAGGCGTTCTTCAAATCGATGGAAGTGAGACAGAGCATCTTCTGTACTCCCGCGACGCTTCAATGAGTCTTGTTATTGTGTGGATGTGGTCCATCGTACTAAATAATTTTCGAAACCCTGTTTGTTCATATGGCTGCCCTTCGTCCGGTGTTCTGTCATTCCTGTTTGGGACCAGTATAGTGAAAAGTTTTTAGACGACAGAGAGCAGACAGATTGGGCGATAGCTGCCGATCTAGTGGAATTCTCTCTTCCTGAACAATAGCACGGTCTGTTGTTGCACTTGCCGATCGTATTCTTCATCGATGTTATCGAAAACGGCATTTGCCAACACCCGACTAGCAAATTGAGCAAGTCTCAGTTCATGGTGGTTATGGAACCTCGTTTTTTGATTATGGCTCGTTTTCTTCTTTCCTCGAAAAATAAAATCTCGCACGAAGGAGGAGGTGCTTTGGTTCCGTTTAGAATTTCGGGACAACAGAGACATCGGTAAGGCTAAACCTTCGGTTCACTATGATGTGGTCTATTTCGGTATGTTACTCTCCACTGGGAGACTCGCGCGTCCAGCGTTGAGGGTGGGACTTCTAGAATTGCGAGTTACCATGAATGGTCCTGATTGTCATGATTAACTCGGGCAGCCGTTCACCCTGCTCGCTTCCAATGTGACGTTCTTCAGACGTTTTTCTTGGCCCAGTCTTAGGTTAAAATCCCCAGTGACATCTTGAAGAATGTATGGTCTTCTCTGTAGAACTTTCTTAAGTCTATATAGAATGCTTCGACTTCTTCGTCATAGTTTGATATCCGCGCGAACGCAACAATGATTGTCAAAGCCGCTATGATCCACATCTCTTTAACCGCAACCGTTCGATTCGAGTTGTTAGTTGTTCGAATGAATCGATGCTCATGGATATACTCGTGTTGACGAGAACGCCGTCGCATGTTCCGTGGAACAATTCTTCTCTGATGCTATAGACAGCTTTGAATAGATGGCATCGTACCTAATCCTTGCCTGAATGAGCAGGCCTTCTATTGAGTACTTGGATGAAAGTGTGCATGCCTTGTAGGTAGAGATCGTCACGGTAGTCCTTTGCGATTTAGGTAGCCTGGAATAGCCCTGAGATTATAGATTAGCACCCTCGCTGTACTCGTCCTACCCAATGCTACCCAATTGGGAGCTCATTCATAGTCAACGGAAAGGAATGAGGCCCGTTTCTCTTACTGTGTTTGGCTTTTTCGATACTCACATATAGCTCTGAACGTGGGAGCTGGGTATTCTCACGAGTAGCTTGTCAGTCTCTCTCAAAGTGGATATTGAGCTTACTTGTTGAAGGCGACTCCTAACCGCTTCCCATATATTTCCCTCTCACTTATTTCAGGCGTTTGGCCCAATGTACTCGTGGAATACAATGCTTATGACTAGAACGCACCCACACACGCATGGAAGAATACTTCTCGTAAATACAGAAAGTATGTGCCAACTCGGCGCAGCAAAAACAGGGAGTCCATCCCCTGGATCCACCTGCGTCTCAGGGAAGCAAATTTCGCTTTTGGTCTGCGATTAGCCCTCTATCTGCCACCTGGGGACGTGCCACATAGCTTCTCGACTAACCGGTTCGAGATCCCTCATATGAGGGAGATCCGTGGATGATATATATATCCTCCTTTATTTTGTATGGGAGCAGGAAGACGTGAATGTGAGGAGTAACCGTAAATGATTTTCTCAATTGCCTTTCCGGACGCTGTTATTGTTCCTTCTGGGCGTCGGAGTGATACCATCTTGGTCTTGTAACTATCGAGGTTTCGGCGGGCATTGCTAATGCTTTTTCCAAGCTGTGCAGCTTCAGCCATTACTGCTACTATATCTTCTTAAAACGTTCCCTTATCGCTTTTCTGCACATCTTTTCAAATTCTAACTTCAGTTGGCTGTCGCCCCACAGCTCGTGCGATCCCATATGTTGGCGTATGAGCCTTGGTGTTTCTGGAAACACAACAATCTCAGTGGCTCTCGAACTCTCAGATTTCATAGTGCTGAAGTTACGATGTGAAGTGAGCAGGTCATATTCTTCACCGATGTTGTGGGCAACGATATTTTCACAAGGACCGACTAGTGATCTGAATCAATCCCAGTTCACGGTAGTTTCGGGTATTTTTCTGTCAAGCTTTGGGGCTTTTTCTTCTTTTCACGCAAAATGGAATCTTGTTTTTAAGACAACAACGATATCGGTTACGCAAAACCTTTACTATGGCATGGACTATCTCACTATATCACTCTCCATTGGGAGATTCCCATGTCCAGAGTTGATAGTGGGGCTTTTGGAATTGCGAGTAGCCATGGATGTCCTTGGCTGTCATGATAAACTTAGGCAGCTACTCACCCTGTTTGTTCGATGTCAATCTCTAGGTACCATTAATGTTCTTCGGACGTTCTACTGAGCCCAGTTTTAGAGCAAAAATTACCAACGATGCTCTCAAATAAGGTATTCCCTTCCTTGTAGGACTTCACCAAGTTCATAAACACATTTCATTACCGCTTTCGTCATCCCTCCCATCGGTTTACCTCCACAACGTGGCTGGGAGGTGTTCCAGGGTTGTCGGACTACGAGGTACATCAGGAGGTTCGTTCACACGGCGGGGTCTACCAAGCTAAGCTATATTATAGAACTCAGATGCAAACCAACGGGCACTATAGGTATCGTCATCTCAGTTGTTCGCGATTTAAGCAGCCTGGAATTGCCCTGAAAGTTTAGCAGCTTCTCTGTACACGTCCTCTCAAATGCTGCTTCTTCGGGTCTCTTTTGAGGTCAGTAGAGTGAAGCCCATTTATTTAACCGTGCTTGGCTTTTGATATCCACGCATAGCTTGCCTAAATCTCAACGATTGTTGACTTAGTAGCTTACCACTCCCTCACAGAATAGACTTGGAGGTTATTTGTTGGAGACGGTTCCTAACCAACGTAAGCAAGGACGCACCTGTGCACGCATCCATCAACATCTCTGCGTAAACACAAAAGACATGTAGCAATTCTTAGGCATAGCAAGCAGAGATAGTCCATCCTCTGGATCCATGTGTCTCAGGAAAGGAAATTCTCAGGAAAGCACAACGTCTCCTTTGGCTCTTGCTCAACCGCCGAACTGCCATCTGGAGATACACCACTCTTGGCTGCAACTAAATCCGCTAGAGATCCCTTTGTGAGGCAGTTTCCATAGAAAAGACAAATAACACCGAACTTACCAGTAAAATATATAGAAAACCCGAGTTATGGGGCGAGAAGTACGACAAAAAAAGACGGTAATATTGACCGGCCTAAGTTAATGTCAACTCAGAGCGAGTGCGGGGAACAATTAGTGTCAAATAGGAGTAGCAACCAAAGCTATCATCTAGGCATTGGACTCTAAGTGTTTGTCAATATTAAAGCCATTGCAAAATAAACATCTTTTGCAGCAAGATGCACTTTTGAGTTGATTTTTCAAATTTTGCAAGAAACGAAGTTTTCGAAGAGATTCTCATCAGCGTTTTGGTTGTCGAGATTTTTTCATCAAGGTAGTTTTGAAGGTGTTTGAAATAATTACTGCCAGAATAGGACACAGTTTCATATCACAATTCTTTCAGTAGCTGGAGTGTTATTGCGCAACTTATGTTTGAGTGATACCATGTAAGTGCCGGGTCATTTTTATTTAACTACCTTGGCTCAAGACGCTGTATATCGCTTGGCGAGTGGAATATAGAATAATACGTTGTAAAGTTCGTCCTATTCTGATGGATGGAATGCTCGACTTATTTATTTAGTTCACCACGCGGGACTTTTTCTCATGTAGTCATGTGTGCTGCAAAACCTCAGGGTTGGGAGTTTAAACCATTATATATGTATATACAACATCAATCCTTCTAATGGTTTACTGCCTTATCATGGCAGAGAGGTGTTCCTGGATGTCGGACTGCGATGTACAACGTGGGGATTCATCCACTCGGCAGGATCTCCCAAGCTGAGAAGGAGTCTGGCGTTTTCACTAAGAAGGATTGCTAATAGTAAACCAATACCGATACACCACAGTCCTAGTATCAAACTAGCCACATGATGGCAAATCTCCTTCTAGTCCTTAATAACTCAAAAGACCGACTTTCTATAAACCTCGGCATATGTAGATAATATATATTTATTTATTTATGATCTTATAAACTGATCTTCTTTAGCTGCTGTGAGGTTAGTATAGGTCTTCGTTTCTAGTCCATAAAGGCGGCCAGTCGACTACCTGTTGTGGTGGCGACCTGGGGCAGACTTTGGCCAAGCTGACCTCGGGACTCAGGGAAGCCACAATGGCTAAACCAGCAAAACACCGAAAATTGGAGATTATGCTGGGGCCCGCACAACCATTGAGGACGGGCTATCCAAGTGTTTAGGTGTCCAAAGTCGTGTGTGCTGCAGAACAACAGGCTTAGGTAATTAAACCCTTATGCACATATATACAGCATTAATACAACTTCCTTAATGCTCCGGAATCAATACTGCGCAACTATGTGAGGTCGCAATCAATTACGGTTGAAAAATAATATTTGTTCACTGAGTACATGAAGTGAAGTGATGAGCGAATGGGAGAGATAACACAAATGCTTTTTAATTGAGGGAATAGATGGTTATTTGATAGCAGACGTGTTTATTGAGAAGGGAAGATGAATCTAATGCAATTGCTATTTAATCAAAATGACAAGCAACCGTTTTTATTGAGAAAGCAAACGATATAAAGTTACACTGGTAATATCGTAAGGACTTGCATAAGAGGTTCAAGCATTGTACAAATCGACAAGGACTTATCTAATGTTGCGTAGAAAGGAGCTTGTAAGATGTACCGATGTACGAAGGCGAATAGTTTGATGAGGTGTGAAGTGTTATGGCACAGGCGTTGAGTGTGTTGGTAGAGAGACTGTTTTAACAATTACTTACTTGGATGGAAAATCATCACACTTAAATTAATTAAACAAGTAAGCAAAAATTAGACGTGGACTGATTAGACCGTTAGTGAGCAATGCTTGACGAAACTTGACCTGGAGATTATTCATGAAGTCGATGATGTGAAGTACATGTGGAGAAGATGACAATTAAATTACGGACAATAACACGGATGTACGGCGAACGTAACATGCTATACTAAAGAAGTGGAGGACATGAACTAGTCATTGCTAAAAAGGGGCGGAGATGACGTAGGCCACACTGGTCATACTATTCTGGCTGCCATGGAAACGGCCAAGATGTCCTCACAAATTCTGGTTATGCCATGGGATTCTCCTGGTTATGCCATTGGGCAACCAGGCAATATAGTTATACTGCTGTCAGGTCACATTCTCTATCGTTTGGTCAAATTTTTTGTTGAATACGCAGCATTATAGAGAATATTTGTTACGTAGGTGTAGAATTCTCTGTTTGTAAAGAAATTCTCTATAGGCTATAATTTTTGAAACGTTTAATCGATTACGTGGAGTTACTTTTTTGATGTGATTATTTTACAACGGTTGGGAATGTCATAGTCGAATAAGTAGTTTACAAACCATGAAACAGTCACTATAGCCTTTTTTGTACGAATTCGGTTTTGAAAATTGCTTAGAGCTTCACCTCGCTGCACTTACTGCAGTTAACATCTCTGAGGATCAACTTTCTGTTAACCTCGTTACTGGATTATAAATGCGTCATTTCCTTGTGCAGGAATCGCGAGGTTGTTATACAGCATACATTTACTTCCATACAAAAAACACATACAATACAACTGTAGTTGACGTCTTGACAGCATCGCCTTCTTTGGGACCTAGCAGGATATATTGATATGCAATTTACTACGTCAAGCACTTCAATAACACATAAAGAATGGTGAAAATCTATATGGAAATGTAATGATCAACAGCTTCTCGAAAAAACCCACTGTTTTTTTTTACGTGTCTTCCACTGAGGGAGAAAAGAACAGTTGATTGTGGTCGCATGTGGTTGATGACCCTACCAACGGTTTACCGACACATCGTGGCTGGGAGGTGTTTCCGGGTGTCGCCCTGCGATGTAGAACGTAAGGATTCATCCCACGGGCAGGGTCTCCCAAACTGAGAAGGAGTCCGGAGTTTCCATCAAGTCCTGGTACCAAACTAGTCGCATGGTGGCAAATCTCTCTCTGATCCACAAGGTTGGCGCCTATGTGTAGTGGAGACCTGGGCAGATTTTGGCCAGGCTGTTGTTGGGACTCCAGGGAACCACAATGGCTAAACCAGCAAATCTCCTAAGAATGAAAGTTATACTGGGACACGCACATCCAGTGTAGACGGGCCATCCATGTGTCCAAATAAATATGGTTGATGAATGCTCCACTCCACATTAAAAATCGCTTAGAAGATAGGGGCCAGATCGCGAGTGACCTCTCAGCGTTGTTTCCTGCTATTCATTGCAGGGAACTTGGCACTTATCCAGAAACCTGAAGAAGTCCGGGGTCTGGTCATCCTGTGCAAGCAAAGTGACTCTTACTAGGTTGTTGAGAAATAAATGGCGGCAAAAGATCGGTAGAACTAGCTGAGAGACAGGCGAAAGGGAAGACCCGCATGGTGTGGTGGTGAACGCGTAACTCCCCGGAAAGGACAACAGCGTCTTCGTTCCCCACTACAGACACCTGCGGTCTGGACTTTTGCAAATATCTCAGCATCATTAAAGTTATATTTTAGAATAAGTAACCTGCCATTAAAAAAGTGGGCAGCAAATAATAAGGTGTATTTTTTTCTTGATGTATTTTTGATCGATAAAATATTCTTTGGACCTTGCAATATTACATTCCCATTAGAAGGCCAATTTTATGCTTTTTATAGCACGTTTCTATATTTTGTCGAAGTCGTCACAAATTTTCTTCTGTGAGTTCAAACATAGTCGTAGTGCAGCAGGGACAGCTCGAAACATTAATGAAGTTTGGGGTGAACGTACTGCTGGTGAATCACCAATGCGATCGTTGTTCCGCAAATACTGATCTTGTGGTTTCGACCTCGAATATCAAGAACGTCGCGTAAGATCCAATAAACTTGACGATGACGAATGGAAGGCACTAGTGGACGCAGACACTCGAACAACAGTTCGAGAGCTTGCTATTTTTAACAACCGGAGACGTTCAGCTCAAAAGTTGGATTGCGATCAGGCTCCACAGCACTTCCCAAAGTTGGGGAGTGTTTGGTGGTCTACAGCCGGGCTGATTCATGACAGCTCATTCAATCCTTGAGGAAGGATTACGGTAGAGAAGTATTGCCAAAAAATCGATGAAATCCACCATAAACTATGACAACAGTGATCGCCACTGGTCAACAGTAAAGGAGCAATCTTTCGTCAGGACAAGGCCCAGCCCCACGCCATAGAACCAGCGCTGCACCGAGTTGTGCACCGAAACTCTGCCTCATCAGCTATATTCAACAGACCGCTCGCCTGCCGAATATCACTTCTTCAAGCACCTTCACAACTTCCATGTGCGGGAAACGCTTCACCAACCACGGTGACCCAAAAAATGCTTTCAACGAATTTATCGCTTCCAGAACCTCAGGATTTTATTCAACTGAAACTAAAAAATTTGTTTATCGTTAAAAAAAAACGTGTAGGTTCAAATGGTTTCTGATTCAGAAAGTTTTGTTTAAACCGAGTTACGACATTTTAAATAATATATACAAAAACGCTTATTTATTTCCTAACAACCTATAGCCGTGGGGCGCATGTGGCGCAGTGGTTGGAGGCGCCACCGCGACACGCACGTGGAATGTGTCCATGGCCCACCAAGCCTTTCATCCCTCCGGGGTCGGCAAATTGGTACCAGACTTGTCTGGGAGGATAGCAGCACTGTTTCGATACATCGGTAGGCCACCGCGAGTCATTGTAAAGGCCAGATATGCATTCAATCACCTCCAACGATACTTAATGAAGTCGAATGCATGGCGCATCCCACAGAGGTTGATCAATGCCGAGAGCTTCTTTTATAACCTATAGCCGAGAGACAGTTGGAAAGAAGGGCCTACATTTGTGGTTGTGAAGTGGTTAGCCCCGCAAAGGGTAATAACGTGTTCGATGCCCACTGCAAGCATCATTATGGTTGTATTCGTGACAAGGCCTATTTTTTGATGATCGCTTTGTCCAACATTGAACTTGAGAGGTACACGGTTAAAAAAAATACTCCAAAAAATGACCGCACTACTTTTTTTGCAACTTTCGCGTTGCTAATTAATCTTCTACTTGTTTTGCTATTTTGCTGCTATATTCCTTATGTCCTTATATGTATTGTGTCATTTTGGAATATTTCAATATCTTATTCACTGTTGTGGAAAAGCACCTTCACCAGTCAACTACCGATCAAGGTTTGACGTTTCTTGTGATATTCTGTAAGCATTTACAAAGGGTGTTTTGATGCATTTAAAGGGTTTTTTTTTGTTATAGGAGGGTACGAAAGAAGTGAATTAGACGGTGGGATAAAGATGATAATGACTAGGTAGGTGGTGAGCGTTAAACTGCGTAATATCTTGCAACAGGACAGCCAGTCGGATTTGTATCGATGGTTTACGTTTACAGTCAGAGAACCACTATATTTTTAGAATATTGCTGATCAGATCTGCTGGTTAAAAATTGGGAGAGATGCGAAAAAGAAAATGCCCAGTTGTTTGAACCGATCTTTGTCCAAGATATGATATGATTCCTGAAATTTTAAAACCATTCGCACATGCGTCGGTAAGTCCTTTTCGGCCAATACTTACTTGGATACTTGGACGGTCCGTCTTCACGAGTTGTGCGGATCCCAGCACATATGCCATTCGTTCCTTTCTCTCGCAATCGTAGTCCATGGTGGTGGTCTTGTTCGAGCATTGTATCGCTCGCGAGTCTCATACCGTGATCTGTAAAACAACTGCAGCTTCGGGCACAGCTGATTAACTTTGTTTACGTACACGTCCACCCAACGTGTGTGGTCGTCCAAGGGGGTGTTTGCATTCTCTTGGAGTCCACTCTACTGTTCTTTTCGCCCATCTGTTCTTCTCATTATGTGACCGGCCCATCTATGTTTCGCTGTCGATGTATATTCTCCTGGATCTCGAAGATGTGACAGATTTCAAAGGTCAGAGCTTCGAGTTCCGGCCAGATATTGAGAGTGCCGGTTATGTCTTAAAGACATCGCTCAAGCGCTCTGTGAGTAGTTCGAAGAATTCTTGACGTTGTTGAAGTATCAACCCACGTCTCTGCACCATAACAGAGCGCTGGCAGGACCGCAGAATCTAAGAGATGAGCGCGGATTTTCGGGTCCTTCAGTTGGTTGGTGGCTTCTTCGAGAGGGCCGAATGCGGCCCAAGCTGCTCTTCTTCTTCTATCTAGTTCTTCCTTTATGCTGTTTTCCATGTTCATTGGTCGCCCAAGGCATACGTACGAGGTGGTCTCTGCAATGAGGGAACTATCCAATTCAATTTTTTCCCCTTCGCACCATGGGTTTTCATGAGCTGGGTCTTCTTTCGATTTATGTGAAGTCCGATCTTTATCCCTGCTTCGTTGAGCTCATTGATCATCATCTCAACTTCGCTAGTACTTCTTGAGAAGATGACAATATCGTCGGCAAAACGAAGGTTTCATAGGAATTTTCCATCAATACGTATGCCTTACTCATCCCAATCGAGTGACTTCATTATCCACTGCAGTGCGGCACTGAACAGCTTTGGCGATATTGTGTCGCCCTGTCGAACCCCTTTTCCTATGGGTATGGTAAGAGGTCGATGGAAAAGCTGTATTTCCGTAGTACAGTTCCGATAACAGTCGGACAGAGTTCTTATGTAGGACGGGTCCACTCCTTGGTCGACGAGTACTGATAGGATTGCATTCTATGCTGAATCGAATCGTTGCGCGAAAAAAGCGGTGATCAGAACCAGTACAGAATGACGGGACTACCGATGTGTCAAGTAGGCACCATCTTCTGTTTGTCAGAATATGGTCGATCTCCGCATGAGTCATGCCGTTAGGAGATTCCCATGTCCAGAGGCGGCATTCTTTATTCTGGAAAAGCATGACTCCATAGAAGAGACGTGATGCTGACAGGATTCCTGCGAGACGGCTCCCATTCTCATTTCTTTCACCTAAACCACGATTTCCGATCTTGTATTCGCTGTCGTTGGCCCTCTCTATTCTGGCGTTGAAGTCTCCGACAACAAATTTATGATATGCTTCATCGTTGCAGATGACTTCTGCAACAGATAGTAGAACGCATTTAATTCGTACTCATCAACTGCGTCGGTTGGTGAGTAGCAGTTGATGGTAGTGATCTTCTTATGATGCGACAGTTGAGGACGGAGGACGGCTATCCGAGGGGAAAGGATCTCGTATGAGTCGACGAGATGGGCAATGGACGGGTGCACGACAAATCCTACGCCGCCGACATTTCGTGACTGGACCTTCTCTCTACGGATCACAAAGGTCCCGTTGTTTAATTGGCGTATGTCGGTCTTCTTGATTTTTGTTTCTTGTTACGCGATCACATGAAATTTAATTCGATCTGCAGCTGCAAGAAGGACTTGAAGATCGGCGTCTGTGGAGAGTGTTCTGGCATTATACGTGCATAGTAAGAAACAATTTCCATGGCGTGTCGTGTGCTTGTTCGTCAGTTCCGGTTCGAGAACTGGAGGCTACTTGATAGCCCTCAAGCTTTGTGAAACGGCCTTTGAGAACTCCACTAACCTTCCAAGAACAGCACAAAAACAATAACACACAACACAATCGTAGCTGGCGTTTCGGCAGAATCGCCTTCTTCAGAGCCTGGAAGGGTACACCAATACGCAACTTACTAGGTCAAACACTTCAACAGCACAAATAGAAAGATGAAAATCTGAGCGATAATTACAAGATCTACGGCTTCTCGAAAAAACCCACCGCTTTTTTCATCTGTCTTCCACCGAGGAAGAACAGCCGCTCAGAGTCGCATATGGTTGACGACTGCAACACCCCTCGTCAACGATCGATGCGAAGGTAAGGGGCGAGATCACGCGTGATCTCGGGACATTCCTCCCTACTCCCTGGATCAAGAACTATGGTGACGATCTGTACCTACAACGCACGTACACTTGCATCCGAGTCTTCGACAGAGGACTTGCTCATGCAAGCAAGAATGATAAGGTACGACGTCATCGGCCTGGCCG
>MQTX01000103.1:481152-533218 GCA_009735665.1 Angiostrongylus cantonensis
GCGGTGATCAGAACCAGTACAGAATGACGAGACTACCGATGTGTCAAGTAAGCACCACCTTCTGTTTGTCAGAATATGGTCGATCTCCGCATGGGTCATGCCGTTCGGAGACTCCCATGTCCAGAGGCGGCTTTCTTTCTTCTGGAAAAGCATGACTCCATGGAAGAGACGTGCTGCTGACAGGATTCCTGCGAGACGGTTCCCATTCTTATTTCTTTCACCTAAACCACGATTTCCGATCTTGTATTCGCCGTCGTTGGCCCTCTCTATTCTGGCGTTGAAGTCTCCGACAACAAATTTATGATATGCTTCATCGTTGCAGATGACTTCTGCAACAGATAGTAGAACGCATTTAATTCGTACTCATCAACTGCGTCGGTTGGTGAGTAGCAGTTGATGGTAGTGATCTTCTTATGATGCGACAGTTGAGGACGGAGGACGGCTATCCGAGGGGAAAGGATCTCGTATGAGTCGACGAGATGGGCAATGGACGGGTGCACGACAAATCCTACGCCGCCGACATTTCGTGACTGGACCTTCTCTCTACGGATCACAAAGGTCCCGTTGTTTAATTGGCGTATGTCGGTCTTCTTGATTTTTGTTTCTTGTAATGCGATCCGCGGATCTCCCTCATATGAGGGATCTCGAGCCGGTTAGTCGCGAGGCTACGTGGCGCGTCCCCAGATGGCGGATAGGGGATTAATCGCGGACGAAAAGCGACCTTTGCTTTTCTGAGACGCAGGTGGATCCAGGGGATGGACTCCATGTTTCTGCTGTGCGGATTTGGCATATACTTTCTGAATTTGCTAGGCGTATTCATGCATGCTTGTGTGGGTGCGTTCTCGCTTTAGGCGGATTGTATTCTACGAGTAAATTCGGCCAAAAGTCTGAAATCAAGTGACAGGGAAGTATATGGGAGGCGGTTAGGAGTCGCCTCCAACAAATGAGCTCCATGTCCACTCTGAGAGAGCCTGACAAGCTTCCCGTGAGTATGACCAGCCCCCACGTTCACAGCCCAGCAAGCTATACGTGGGTATCAAATATGCTAAATACAGTTAAAAAGAACGGGCTCATTCCCCTGACCCCGAAAGAGCCCGCAATTTCGAAGCGTTAGGTAGGACGAGTATGGAGAGGTTGCTAAAATCTCACGGCCAAAGGAAGCTACCTGGATCAAGAACTATGGTGACGATCTGTACCTACAACGCACGTACACTTGCATCCGAGTCTTCGACAGAGGACTTGCTCATGCAAGCAAGAATGATAAGGTACGACGTCATCGGCCTGGCCGAGACGAGACGCTGCCACCCACTCAACGTTGTCTATGACACTGGAGAACTGTTCCTCGGAACATGCGACAGTAGAGGCCTAAGCGGTGTCGGCGTTCTCGTCAATACGAGTTTGTCCATGAACATCGAGTCATTCGAACAGCTTACAACCAGAATCGGACGTTTACGATGAAAGGGATGTGGATCAACACCGGCTTTGACAATCATCGTCGTTTACGCGCCAACATCAAACTATGACGAAGGAGAAGTCGAAGCGTTCTACATGGACTTGGAGAGGTTCTACAGAGAAGACCATACATTCTTCAAGGTCATCATTGCAGATTTCAATGCCAAGATTGAACCAAGAAAAACGTCTAAGAAACGTCATATTGGGACCCACGGGTTAGAATGGAACGAAAAGGGTCAGCGGCTCTCTGAGTTTATCATGGCGACCAAGACCATCCATGGTAACTCGCAATTCCGGAAGCTTCACCGTCAACGATGGACGTGGGAATCTCCCAATGGAGAGTACCATAACGAAATAGATCACATCATAGTAAATAGGAAGTTTTGCCTAACCGATTTCGCTGCGGTCTCAAAATTTTACACGGGATCAGACCACCGTCTCCTTCGTGCAAGATTTTATTTTTCACGGAAAGGAGAAAAGGCCGCTATATTCAAAAACCGATGTACCAGAACCACCACAAACTTGGACTTATTCAACTCATTAGTCGGCTGTTGGGAAGATGCCGTTATCGACAACATCGACGAGAAATATGATCGGCTCATTGAACATCTTCACGTTAGCGCCATGAAAGCTGAGAGTTCGAAAGTCACCAAGAGACGTCTGTCTCCAGAAACTCTCGAGCTAATACGCTAGAGCAGACTCGCACGACCTGCAGGCAACCGCGAACTAACGTCCGAGCTTGCGAAACAATGCAGACAGGCGATAAAAGAACATCTTAAGGAGAGAAGAGCAGCCGTAATGGTCGAAGCTGCAGAGGCTGGGAAAAGCATTCGCAAAGCCCGCAGAAGCTTCGCCAATTACAGGAAAAAGATGATTGCACTCCGGCACCTAAACGGAACAACTGCAGCGTCCAGAAAGGCAATTGAGAAATTCAACCACGGTTACTACTCAGATCTCTTCGATAGCCACGTCCATCTCCCGTCTTATGAAATAAAAGAGGGAGGATGTGCTGTTCCACCGGTTCTTCCTTCCGAAATCCGACATGCCATTTCGTCTGTGAAAAATCTAACAGCACCAGGTCCAGATAGGATAAGATCAGAACATCTTAAGAACCTTCCGCCAGTCCTCGTAAGCACTCTGGCTCGGCTCTTTACACGTTACCTGTCTGAATGCAAGGTCCCTACTCAGTGGAAGACCAGCAAGACCGTGTTCTTCTTCAAGAAGGGCGACTTAAACGATATAGGCAACTATCGCCCATTCTGCTTGCTGTCTGTCGTCTACAAACTTTTCACTCGAGTCTTCCTAAACGGGATAGACAGAACACTGGACGAAGGACAGCCGTGCCAGCAAGCAGGCTTTCGAAAAGGTTTTAGTACGATGGACCACATTCACATGATGACAAGGCTCATTGAAGTATTGTGAGGGTACAGAAGACCGTTCTGCCTCACTTTTACCGATTTACAGAAGGTCCTTGATTTAATTAAGATAGAAGCAGTCATGGAAGCCCTTGGTAGTCAAGGAGTCCCTACTCAGTACATAGTACAAAGATTCTTCGTGTGCTGTAAAAAAATTTCACAGCCATGATTTCACCATTCTACAACGATATTAACGTTGACGTCAAAGGAGGAGTTAGGCAAGGCGATACAATCTCGCCAAAATTATTTACAGCCACCCTCCATAAGGTCATGCGAACATTGGAATGGGATAACATGGGAGATGGGAGCGAAAATCGGCTTTCGGCAGACACATCACCTTCGCTTTGCTGATGATATCGTTCTTATAACAGCAGACATTATCCAAGCGGAACGTATGCTTGCGGACTTTGATAAAGCGTGTGGAAAGATTGGTCTTCGACTTAATCTCAACAAAACGGTGTTCATGAAGAACGGATTGGTTTCGTTTTCCCCATTCACGCTCAACGGAACGAATATCTCCGAATGCTCCAGTTATGTCCGTCAAGGTTGGGAAATCAATATGGTGAACGACTTAGCTCCAGAGCTGAACAGAAGGAAACGAGCGGCTTGGGGAGCTTTCAAGAGCATCGAGGATGTAGTGATGAGAACAAAAAATACCCGACTCCGCGCCCACCTTTTCGACTCAACGGTTCTTCCTACCCTACCGTATGCGTCAGAAACCTGGCCGCTACGTAAGCAGGATGAAAGATCACTCAGCGTTATGGAAAGCGCAGTGGAAAGGACGATGTTGGGAGTATCCCGTTTCACACAAGTAAAGGATGGGATCCGAAGCTCCGACCTACGTCAACGATCAAAGATTAAAGATGCCGTTCTTTACGTCAAACAGTCGAAGATAAAGTGGGCCGGACACGCAATGCGTATGAATGACATCTGATGGACAAGAGCCGTTAGTGATTGGATTCCTCGGAATGTCAAACGTACTGCAGGAAGACCACTCACCTGATCGTCAGAGTATTTCACGAAAAGCCTGGAAGAAAGGTATGTTGCTCGACGAGTCCCTAAAGCGAGGAGAACCCACTGGGCTACTTTTGTACGCGATAGGGGAAAATGGAGGATTTACTGGAGCCCTCTTGAGTCACTCGACGATCAACGGGACTACAGGTGATACAGGTGATACAGGTGATATTGCACGATTCAGTTTGTCCTTCTTTATTTCAAACGATCTTATCACATGATGGCCAATGCTTCGATTTAGGCATATACTCCCATAAAAAGGGTTAAAAATGGATAAAGCACTCAGCGTTGATCAATCCCTAAAGGATGCGACATGCATTCGACTTCATTAAGTACCGTTGGTGACTAAATATGCATATTTGGCTCTTACAATGGTTCGTGGTGGCCTGACGATGTATCGAATCACTGTTGCTATCCTCCCAGAAAAGTCTGGTACCAATTCGTCGCCCTAAACACATCGAGCTTTCATTCTTTCCAGGGGTCAATCAAACTCCGGACCGCAGAATGTATACTATAGTATGCAAATATCTCAGCTATATAGAAGTTATATTTTGCAACATATCCTTCCATTAAAAAGAATAGGCAGTAAATAAAAAGGTTATGATTGTGATTATAACTATAGCCTCAGCTTAACTGGGTTCATTGCCGATTTGGACTCCTCAGATCAAACCCGTTGACGGGTGATTGATAACGGCAGTGATCGATAGAACTAGCTGAGAGACAGACGAAACGAAGCACCCTCATGGAATGGTGGTGAACGCGTCACTTCCCGGAAAGGATTCGTTCTCCACCGCAGACACCTGCGGTCCGGAGTTTTCAAATACCTCAGCATTAAAGAAGTAATATTTTGATTATCTATGAATTCTGTGCTTCAGTAGATTTTCACTCTTTATAAAACAGGGTCATGGAATAACCTTTCATAGCGGTCTTACCTCCCGGAATTTTAAATAGGGAAATTGTATGTGCATGTCATCTTGTTGACTACTGGGCTACCATGAAATTTTTATGATTTTACTGTTGTTAATCTTTTGTGAACGTTACCTTCTTCAGTGCACCATTCGTTCACTGCCCCACTGCAATGGATTCGACTTGATGCGACTACGAACATGTGCATCTCAAGAAGCAAAAACTTCTGTTGTTATCCGATTCAAATCATTGTGGCTCCGATGAAGGCGATGTGACGAAAAGATAGCCATAGTAGAGTTTTGTGATAACTTCTTGTTATGTTATTGACACAATAAGATACTTATTATTCATAACGAATTTAAGTGAAAGTCGGTATTCGAAATATGAGGGCTTAATTTTATCGTTTTAATCGGTTGTGTTTGTGATGGCACTGATAAGGTCTGGTGCGATCGGCCGTTTACTATTTCCGCATGCAACCAAAAAGCTTCACCAATGTTGTGTAAACAGCAGATCTTTGTATCTAGCCGTCTTCTCTAATGTTCATAAGCCTATTCCTGTCTTTGGTTTGTACTTCTTGATATCGAATCGATTAAATAACAATAGCTTTTTTACTGCTTCGAAACCGACTTTCCTTGAACCTCGGTGTGCTTAATCAATATGTATTTTTTCCTTGATGAGCTTACACGAGGTTGATAATAATCTTTATTATCGGCTAACGTTTTGACGTCTTCGTCTTCATCAGAGCCGATGATCCGAGTCGATGGTCTTAAAAATAGCTTTTTTAATCATTAGCGTTTTGAAGCGAAAAATTATCAGCACTAGCTTATTGTAGCCTATTCATTGAAGTCACGATAAGAGCATATTTGCCGATAGTTTTTAGTTTGCTTCATTCTATCAAGCAATGCTTCGCGTTAGCAAGCCGGATAGCCTCATGACGGAACCGATATCTGTGATGGTGTCGTCGCTGATTCCGAGTGACACATACGAAGTTATGCTAAGGTATAGTTCTTTAATATAAGTCAGACAAAATCTTTTCACATATCGGAGTAGTCCAATACTTTTTTTCTCATTAACAATTATAACACTTTTTATACTTAGATAATGCAAAACTTCTGGTTTACAAGGCATGATTAGTGACGAGAATACATTACTAAATCTCGTAAATTTCTTAATAGATTCTTAATTAGAGAGAAAGCTCTAAGTTTCAATCGAACAGAGCTAATTACTACCTTAAGGTTGAACCACTTCATGGGCACTTTCATCGGAAGAGGTTTTTACAAAGCTGACCAACGTGGCGAAATAGACATTAGCAAGTCGGCACCACTTAGAGGCACATATTCAGGTATGAAGCAAGTGTCGGTGTTAATCAGTTCACAGAAGCAATGGTGATGTATCCACTTTAGGCGTCAGATCTATGGGATTATTTGAAAGTCTCACGCCTTGTGAAGACTTTCGTTTCGGAAGCTATTGCAAGTGTACGCCACCTGATCCATTCAACTTTACACTCGAGTTGGTGAAATTAATTAGTTTTCAATCCACGTACTCAATTTTCGATGCAATTGAGGCAGGTTACGGAATTCTACGGGAGAAATTCTACAGTCTGCACATTTGATGAAGCGTTGGCTTCACCCTTATGTTGCACGAATTGAAATTGAAGAAGGTGGAATATGTGGAACACTCTTTAAACCTCCAGGTTGACATTCTTCGTCAAGTGGCTTTCTGATGGTCCTTTTTATTCCTTTGTAGAAATAAATTGAAGATTCATTAGTATAATTTTAGGAGACGGCCCTTTCCCCAGCATTATTGACATTTCTGGTACAGGTGGAGGTATCAATGAGCAAAAAGGAGCCGCACTCGCCTCGGAAGGATTTTGTGTGCTATGCTTAGCTTTCTTTCAGTATAAAACACTAACTAGGAATTTGAACGACCTTGATTTGGACTATTTCAAGGTTCGTCCGCAGAGTTAAACTTAAATAACAAGAAAGGCATTGTATTTTCATATATCACATTCCTTTTTTATTAAAAGTATATTATCCAAAAAGGACTTTCACGATGAATCTGTAGTTAATTTGACAGACCCTTTCAAACGGTCAATGCACCAACATATATACATACACATTTATGTATATATACGCATACATAGTAGTATACATGTATACATGTACTTATATACATATGTATACACATTTATGCATAGATACACACATACATGAGCGCGTTTGGCGCAGTGGTTGGAGGCGCCACTGCGACGCACATGTGGAATCGATCCTCGCGCTCATGGCCCACCACGCCTTCCATCTCTCTGGAGTCAACAAATTGGTACCAGACTTGTCTGGGAGTATAGCTGCACTGGCTCGATACATCGGCAGGCCACCGCGAGTCGTTGTAAATGCTAGATATGCATTCATTCACCTCCAACGATACTTAATGAAGTCGAATGTATGAAGCATTTCTCAAGGATTGGTCAACGTCGAGAGCTTTTTTAATATATATATATATATATATATATAACACAATAACGAAACTTTTACTACATTATATATATGCACATATGTACATGTATAATTATTTTTACTTCTATTTCGTTTTATTTTGACCCGCCTTCACGTCTACTGCGGAGATCCCAGCACTTCTCACACTTACTTGGTTCCCTCGCATCCATTGTCCACGATGATCTTCGAGTTTTATGTGTGGCTTTGGTTGCTGCATGAGGATTTTCATTTCAACTCGAATGTCGTACAATGACTGTCGAGCAATTCTTTCGGGGGTCCTGAGATAGCCGGGTTGGGACGTTCCCAATTGGATTGCAGAGAGTGATTTTTTTCCAGACAAGTCCGGTACCAATTTCCCGACTCCGGAGGGATGACAAGCTTAGTTGGCTCGGAAAGGGATCGAACTAGCACCATGCTTGTGTTGTCGGGCATCACTACCACTGTGCTATCCACCACTTTTACTTATGTATATGCGTATATATTTATTAGTACATTGGCCGCTTGAGAGGACCAGTCAACTTCACTTAAAAATCTAACTAACAGGCAAAAAAAAAATTTTGAAAAACAGGATAAAATAGTTTGATTTCTTTGCGTTGCGTTTCACTAGTATTCAAAGGTGCAATATACAACTACTTCTCTGGTTTCCTGTAACCTCTTAAATCACCGCATAACTCGACATGGCATCAAGAAACTCCATTTAGTCCCGTCATGTACTGCGGTTGCTTAGCCTGCTTCAGTCCTTCCCACAGCACTAGCATCATCATACTTTCGAGAAGAGAAACATTAATTCCATATTTAACGAGGAGTAACTATTAGTACCTCGCAGTACTCCACCGTTCCATAGTTTTCCTCTCATCTGAGCACTCGTGTGGAAATGTTTAGTTCATTCCTAGAACAGGTGGGCATGTTTAGGGCAGTCAAGGTGAACAGCTAAACTAGATATCTTGTCAAACTCTGTGATCACGATGAGAGACCACTGAGCAGCAGTGAGTATTAGCAGTAACATAAATAAATTTTGCATAATTAACTCCTCACTACATTGTCAAATAGTTGCACAAGTTATCTTGTGAAAAACAAGAGATCATTAAGAAAGCTTTCAATTCGTCTGAGTATTATTTCACCTCGCGTGGATTCTGTTGTTTTTATTAGCACTTAGAGCTGATCTGCAGTGTTATTCGTGGGACTTTCTTGAGAAACAGCTTCATAAAGTGAACAAATTTCCAATTGTTAATTAACTGATGTCTTTAAGAATGCAATTAATTGGATGACTTCTCAAAAATTTGTGCGTAATGAGATCGGACTTCAAGGAGTTTCATTCGGAGGATTACTGGTTCATTTGATTGCCATTAGAAATCCAGCGGTATGAGGAACATTTGAATTCTTTGTTGGAGTGATATCATTGAAAACTAGATCATTGCTCAAGCAGTTGTGTGCTAAAAATTACAATATTCCACAAACAACGTCCTAGGAGACGAACGACTGCATTCATCATTTCGGTGTAACAGAAGTTAGCAGAAAATGTGCAATATATCGCCTTTGTTATAAATTGGAGGCTTCAGGTAGTAGCTGTTTGCTCGATTAATGGAGGCCATGTATTAGCCGAAATTACGAAAATCAAAGAACATGGTGAATATCTACCGTATGCTAAGTAAGTGGAAGAGTGTGTTCGAAATTTATTTTGGCTGTGCTAAGTGTGAAAGAATTTTTTGGATTAAATCCATGTGATTGGACGATACGAAGGCGTACATTTTAGCAGCAGCAAGGTCTCTAATTTTTGCAGTCTTTGGCAGCTCTTTCTCCATTTCACGAAAAATTCTGTCTCGAACATTCGCTCATTTCTCATTCATCGTTCTCATTCACGCTCATCGAGGATTGAAAAGCAAACGTTTTTACATACCAAGTAGTTGCTCAGTGATGCGTACTATTTACATGTGATTTATTTAACATACCACCATCGCCCAATATGCAGTAATTCAGCTTTTAGGGAGCGGTCGGAGTTCGTACATTTCGTAAATCAAACCATGTTTTGTAACAAATGTTTTGAAAATCTCCGTGTTACACCTGAGGCAGATATAGGAATAGAGACTGCACCACGAACAACAGCCTTTCGCTTCGTTGTGAGTCATTTCTCTTAGCTTATCAACGATTAGAATATCAGTTAACTCGTAGCCTTCCTATCCGGCCTACTTTCGTTAAACATGATGAGGTGGTCGACGTTCTGATTAACATTTTCAAGATTCACAGAGTAGTACATCTATCTAGAATGCTCCAGCAGATGCTTTAAATACCGAACTTATTTAGACATCATTAGATGACTACTCCACACCGACAGTCTTCTGCACACGCTTGCTTGAAGAGGCTCTAAGAAATTCTAGCCATTACGTTGAAGTGGATTTCGTCCCTGGTGGACACCTCATGGACCCACCCTACTTTCCCTGTCATCAGGCAGTTTACTCAAAACTCGCCGGTGGGCTATCTTTTTCCTTGATTTATTTACATCCTTAATTTCACCTTTTAATGTACGAGAATCCCTCCATCTTTCTTGTTTTAATAATTCTAACAGCATTAGCAACCGTTAGTGTTAGTGCTTTTTAACCTTATTTTTACCAAAACTATTTAGGTACAATACAAGCATACGGTGGTGAGCCTAGCCAGCACGGTGCAAGTCAAAGCAAAGTCTGGTCGAACACGATAGCGTTTTTCAAGCAGTTTCTTGGAAAGCCACAACCTATCAAAGATTATAGACTGGAGTCATCTCGGTCACATATATGACAACTTGTTCGAAACAAAGCCTAGAAATGTGAACACCTGATGAGCAGTTTAGTATAATTTCAACTCCCTAACTATATATCTACGGGTCCGCATTTCTGGCTCTGTAACAATCGTAATTATATTTGTCACATTTTCTCCTGCAATCATATAAGCACACTTCTTACGCGACATATTTGATGATTCGCTTGTGATTCTGTGTCGTTACTAATATCTTAATCTTTCATCTTTCAGTGAAATTGAAACAACAAAAAATTCTTTAATGGGATTGGCGACATAACAGAAACACTACCAGAAGCAAAATATATCTACGTATCTTACACTGAAAGGGCGAGTGTAGCGCGGTGGTTGGAGGCGCCACTGCGGCGCGCACGTGAAATGTGTCCATGGCCCACCAAGCCTTTCATCCCTCCGGGGTCGACAAATTGGTACCAGACATGTCTGGGAGGATAGCAGCACTGGCTCGAAACATCGGCTGGCCACCGCGAGTCATTGTAAAGGCCAGATATGCATTCAATCACCTCCAACGATACTTAATGAAGTCGAATACATGGCGCATCCCTCAGGGATTGATCAACGCCGAGGGCTTTATCCTTTTTATCTCACACTGAAAAACTTAAACAGCCTTACGAGGATTGTATTCGGCTATTCTGTTTCTCACGTCCCTCTAGAGCAGCCACAACACCACAACTTTATGTCGACGGACTTTGCTTTTGTTTTTTTTAAACTCTTGCAGCTGTCAATAATCAATGGTAATGAAGATACAACTTGTAGCAACTCAAAGATGTAACGTTTGTGGTTACTTTTGAGTATAAATAGCAGTTATTACCAAACCCAATACCATTGACGAAATTTGGTCAACATTTTCCTCAACTCCGTTTTAGAGTGCTTGAACGCCCAACGAATTTTTATAATTACATCTTCATCCATCTTTTTGAATATCTGGGTATACCTCAATATTAATATCGTTGCAGAGTGGCTAGGTTCTAGTTGTGGAGTTGTAATATAACTAATCAAGAACCTATGTTTATTGAAAATGGTGACTTTAGGTGGTCTTCATATAGGAGCGGCTCCTTGGTTGATAGAATGTTTCAACATACACCTTATTTGACAATCAAAATGAACCGGAAAGGATTTCCCAACAGCGTTACCCGGCAGTCGCAGAATGGATAGCTGGAGTTATACCAGAACGGAAGTGGAATAATGGTTCTGCAATGAAAAAGTAATAGAAACACTACACGACTCATTGCTCGACGTTCTCCAGCAACTCATCTTTTTTTTACTGCAGGATGTTATGTGAGATACAGCCACAATGATGGCGAGATATTGCAAAACATAGAGCCAGATCAGATTCCATCCTGCGTTTACTCTTTCCCTGGTCCTATGTGTTACCCACTACACGACTGAGGCCCTTGCTTTGCTTTTCTTCCAGCCAGTTTTTTGCCACACCGGCACCAACAGCAACCCATCGACGGGAATCGCCTAGGGAGCACAAATAGGCATTTGATCCAATTAAGCTGAGGCTGTAGTCGAAACTAAAAGGTTTAACTTTTTACTTACTGCCTATTACTTTTTACGACAAGGTTTTATGCGAGATACAAACACAACGATGATGAGATATTTGCAAAACTTCGACCCCACGTTAGATTCTGCTAAAGTCAAGGTTGTTAACCTTGTTAATCTGACTGCTAAGGTTGTATGCAATGCCTTCAAACGGCACTGTAAAAACTGTAAACTTCAGTAATTTTAGGCCTTAACAGATACCTGTTTGAGAATGACGATTGTAAAATGTCATGAGAATAAAAATTGGGAATAGGCTATACTGCGGAAACCCAGTTGTGAACTGCCGTGTCTTTTCCCGTCATCAATTGCGAAAGCACCTACTATACAACCATGCTACAATTATACATGTACAATGCATTAGTCTTTTAGGTAATGAGCCCCTTTTCGACCAAGTGTTGTCTGCTCTTCTCATTGCTAGATCCTCAGGAATCTAATGTTAAATTTGTAATTTTTTTGTCTATGGTTCAGCAACTTTTTTTTCGAATGTCGTACCATGATATCCATTGCAAAGCTCACTTCATGCATTTTCGTTTCATACAACTGAGTTACAAGATAAGTTTTAGTTTCGATAAAATTTAAAGGCTAGAATTTCAGATGTTAGAAAACCAATTTCCACAAACCGCTTATACTTCAAGCTTCGATGTGCGAAGCGTAAACAGCTCCAAACATTAGTGGACTGTGGAGTCAAGAAAGTGTTATTGAATGCACACTGCAATGTTGCTTTGGGATATAATCGCGGCGAATTCGACCTTTAAGGTGAGGTAGATGATGGTCGTGCTTTTTCTACAAACAACGATGAATTGACGACTTTCCCGTAAGCTGAAATATGTACAACTGCTCGAGAACTTGCAAAAGGACTCTTTGTAAGCAGTTCAACTATTTCGGATCATTTAAAGAAAGAAGGTCGAAGAAGCTCGACAAATGAATACTGCACGAAATGAATGACAATCAAAGAAGTAGCCGTTTTAGGTGTGGTCAGTGCTTCTTCTACGCAAAGAAAACAATCCATTTCTCAACTGTATTGTGATATGCGACGGGAAATGGATATACTGCGAAAACTGGCAACGATGGAGTCAGTGGATGGACGGCGATAAAATTCTACAGCACTTCGCGATGCCAAAATTGGTGCAAAAGGTCATGCTGACCACTTAGTGGTCGACATCTGGTTTGATTAATCAGTTTCCTGAAACCTGGTGAAACGATTACGGCAAAAAATTTGGCTCACTAAATCGAGAAACGTACCAAAAACTTCAAAGGACGGGTCCTCATCGGTCAACGGTGAGAGACCAATTCTTCTTCACGATAGCGCACAGCCACGCGTTGTGCAACCAATGTTGCAAAAGTTGAACGAGCTGAGCAAGGAAACTCTCTCATATTCATCGTACTGGTCAGACCTTTCGCCTATCTACTACCACTTTTTAAGCATCACATCAACAACTCCGCGCACAAGAAATGTTTCAGAAACCAAGCCGAGGCCGAAACTACTTTCAGTGACATCACTGCCTACAGAAGTCTAGAATTTTTGCAACTAGTACAAGCAAAGTTTTCCTTGTTCCTAAAAATGTGTGAACCAGAATGGCTTTTTTTTCGACTAATAGAGTCTATTCTGAGCTTAGATATGCCACTTTAAAAATATTGGTTGAAGTTCTACGTTAACTTTCTGAAGACCTAAAATACGACGGCCCCATCCTTGCTTCGTTACCGATGTGATAGAAATGGAGGATCTCAACTTCGCATTGCGAAAAAATGATATGTGCGCCGACAATGTTTCAAAAGTCATTGTTCTAGTGTTCTCCGGGTGGTGCGCAAAACGCGGTTAACGTAATCCGCCCCCGTTACCGTATTGTGTGGGTGGTCCGACCAGGGGCAATTTCTCGTCGGTTGCAGATTTTCTAGTTTCTTAACGGTAAGAAAATATTTTACCTTTTTATTTTCTCCCTACTACAATTTTCACAGCAGGTTACTAAGTGAAATACAACCACAACGTTGCTGAGATATTTGCAAAACTCTGGACCACAGGTGTCTATGGTGTGGTGGTGAACGCGTTACTCCCCGGAAAAGGCTAGCGTGTTCGTTCCCCATTCTCCCATTTGGTGAGAAAATACTTCTTCAATAAACAGAAGACTTGAGGCACTTTGAATATTATTGGATTGCAGAGAAGACCTTGTCCTATCGTTCAATGAATACTTCTATTTACTATGTGTTAATATGGTCCATATTGCAAATTCATTGCTGTCGAAACTTCGAAATACTTCCCAGTCTATGTTGAGTCTATTTCGATGTTTTTTTTAATAGAAGCAGACTCCATACAGTTACTGTTGTGGTTAAAATGGAATAACAGTTAATTGTTGGCTAGATTAGCGACCAATGAACTTTTTCGAAGATAGGTTTTTTGTAAACCATCAATTGTAGAGGATGGTTTTCATGATCTCACTCCTAAAATTTTAATCTTCTTCATATTAGTTATCTAACGAGTATACCTAGCCCAATAAAAAAAAAATTATGGAAGTCGATACGGTTGTTTGGTCCAGGTCTCTATGGCCAGTATAGTATCTACATGGGCTGGAATGTGACAAAGTATCTGCCCACGTCTCAGATGTATAAGAGACTGCTAGCTGGATCCTTACTTCAAAAAGGTGAGCACATAGTTCCCGGTCCGTTCGTTGGCTGGTATCTTCTTTGACAGACTTAGGTGGAGTCCATGCGGCTATCTTTCTTCTCTTTAATCTTTATTTCACATTGTTTTCCACGTTCATTGAAAGACCAAGGCATGTGTATGAGAGGGTCCATATAATTACACAATCATCTAGTTCGATAAGCTCACATTCGTACCATGAGATTTTTATGAACTGAGTTTCTTTCCGATTTATAGGTGATCCGACCTTCTTTCCTCATTGTCAGCACTTCTTTGAAAGATGACGAAGACGTCTGCGAAATGAAGATTTGATCGGTGTTTTTCATCTATTCGTATACCTATCTCGTCCCAATACAATGAATTCACTGTGCACAATAATGCAGTAGTAAACTGCTTTGGCGATCTTTGTCGAAATCTCTTCTCTTTGACAGCGGTAAGCATTGATGGAAAAGCCATGTTTTCTTGGTGCACTTCCGAAGACAATCAGCTATAGTTCTTACGAATGACAAGTCCACTCTCTGATCTACAAAAGCTGATAGTATCGCACTAGTTTGATGTTATCAAACGCTTTGTCACAGTCGTCAAAACTTAGGACATGGGGTAGGGGGTATTTCTCGATCGACTTTTATGACTCTCGATAGGGAATGAATGTGCCGTACACAGCTGAACCTTTGTCGGGAACTTGATTGCTCAGCTGGTTGCGCCCCATCCTTGGTCTTCGATATGCGCAAAAAGCTAATCTTCGTGGAGAGCTTGTAGAGTACACTCATTAAGCATATCGGACGACATCGAAGACTATTTCTTCGGTCAACTTCTTGGGCAAGATGACTGAACGCTTCGTCTTCCATTGGTCGTGCACCTTCTCCTTTTTAAGATGTCACATATGTTGCGAGAAGTGCATGTAATTCATGCTTTCTAGTTCGAAGGAGGTCGCCTATAATATTATCGCATTCCAGAGTTATTCCTCTTCGTATTCTGTATATTTTAGAAGCATGGACGTTAGGCAGTCTTTCTCCTGCTGGGACTTTAGATCCAGTAAAGTGGATTCTGGAAAAGGGTGTTGGACGTTTCCGTTATCCACTCTATATCATAGTGAGAAGCGCTATTGATCCCATCTAGATTCATTAAAGCTGACAGCAGAATATTATGCTCTCACACAACTCCCGACGGTATTTGTTAAAATAGACCCGTTAATGAACTATTGCTAACAGTTTCTTCCACTTGTACCGATATAGATCCTTTTGAAAGTCTTCGGCACCTGGTATTTATTACAAGCCGTTTCAAGTGTCTTGTTCTAGGAGCAACCTTGGCTTTTCTTCTCATCTTGTGCAACTATTCAGCGGTAACGGAGATGTGATCTGAACTCCTCTAAAGATCTGACCAGAATTGGGAACAAGCTTTAATTCCTTCGACATACAGCTCGTAGTAGTCTTCACTTGGCGGTTCCTAATCTGCCAGTAAGTTTAATAAGGATAAGACATGGTTCGGAATGTTCATATCACATAAAGCATGACTTTTTATCTTCGTCGACGACAATAGTTGTTTGCCAGCTCATGGCCGAATGTGTCAAGCAGGCACCATCTCCTGCTTGTATGGTAGGCCTTCTTATGTGTTAGTGTTAGATGATATGCAACAGCGATATTCTTTCTTTTATAGAAGAGGAGAATTCCCAAATAAGAAACATGCTTTAGACATGAGGTCAGCAAGACGGTTTTCTTCCTTCTCTGTTTCTCTTATACCAAAATTTCCAGTCCTGCAAACGTTCTTGTTGATCTCTCCTACATCGAAATATTTGTTGCTTATAAACGTCGTTTAAGGCGAGTTTAGAGGGAAATGAAATCTCAGCAATAAAGGATAAAAGATAAAGCTCTCGGCGTTGATCAATCCCTGAGGGATGCGCCATGCATTCGACTCCATTAAGCATCGTTGGAGGTGATTGAATGCATATCTGGCCTCTACAGTGACTCGCGGTGGCCGGCCGATGTATCGAGCCAGTGCTGCTATCCTCCCAGACAAGTCTGGTACCAATTTGCCGACCCCGGAGGGATGGAAGGCTTGGTGGGCCATGGGCGCATTTTCACGTGCGCGCCGCAGTGGCGCCTCCAACCACTGCGCCACACGCGCCCCTCTCAGCAATATGAGCCGATTTATGTTAAAACGTTTTCGTTGGTAGAATCGTCACTTTAGGAGAATTTAGTTAAATGGAATCCCTGACAATACCAATCAATTCATCTAAAACCACCAGTTCATTCTCTTATCTTCCCACAATTATGTACGTATAACATGCATATATACATATATGGATACACACATGCATGTACATATACATATGTACTTAAAAATACCGGTCATATGCATAAAAGCTGAAGTCTAGAATAAACAATAGCACATCTCGGGCTATGTCTGGTGTAAAATGTTTTGGAAGGTAATCGTTGGACACAAAAAAAAAAAAAAAATAGCAAAAAGCTTTGTGCGGCAAAGTAAACGAGTGAACCGATATCAATTCGTTTCGTATCAATCTAGCGCACGTATTAATGGGAATCTACTGACGTTAAATAACGCGCTGAATTAACCCTGTAGTAAGCTGTGTGACTCGATCAAAAATGTTCGACTACAAAAGTAAGAGGTGTGATTCTCAACAAGCAATTACTATCCAAAAATTTATAAGTGAATAAAGATGAAGTGAATCTGCTGAAAAAATGAGCATGTAGCTCTAAGATCACTCAGCAAGTTCGAGCAGATAGGCAGCAAGAGTCTTCGTTCCCTGAGAATTAAAAAAAAAAAATTAAAAAATGACATTTAAGAACTAGCTACTGACAACCTGGATAAAGTTGGAACGGTCAAGCTTCTCATTCTGTGAATGTGCCATATCGTCGCAAGCGCCAATAGGGAGCAGCATGACATTATTACCCGTGAGCTCCTGAACAATTCGGTTCACAACTAACTTGTCTTCCTTAACAAGGAAACTTGAAAACATACTTGGAATGTAATACAGATTGGAATAGTTCCTCCTTCGCGGGTATAGTCGGGTTCAACGCCGAAAACTAAAACACCATTAGTTAAACACTACATGAATGTGTATAAGATAAAGCAACAAAACACTGGCATCATACTATATCAAATATTGAAAAAACATTAAACCACTTTGCAGAAAAATTAAGAAAGGTTATTGAAGCCATACGTACCCCTTTTCATGGCGCGTGCACCAGCACGAAAATTCAGATGCTTGATATCAGTGACCCATGGCATTCCACCATGGTGCGCCACTGCGCTAAATTTATTGGTGAAAACATGTGGCATCGCGCTAAGGCGAACAGTAAGAATAAATCAACACTGACTTGTAATGATTAGGTGAACCACGCTTCGCCCACAGATCATTCAAATATGCGATGACAAGTTTATCGACTGATTTCGGTGTCATATTAGGGACGATTCGGATTGAGAATTTACCAATCACCTAAGAAAAAACTTCCTTATAACGAAAACAACGCGAAAGACATGAAATAAAAATCAATAGTAGTGCGCTAATCCGTAAATCGTACTTTATTCGGGATAACCGTTTTTGCGCCGGGCTGGCTAAATGCGCCTTCAATACCATGAATGGAAAGAGAAGGGTAACGCCAACGACTCATCAGTAGTTCCTCCTTCGTGCTTTTTAAGAGACTATGGGCAGCAATGTCTTTCCTATGAATGTTAAACGACAAATGATAAACGTGAATTAATCAGTCAATTTCATTATATGAAAGCAATAAGATTACATGATTCATTGTAATAAAGAACTAGTTTGTGTAGTGAAATTTGAGATTAACGACTGACTTATATTCTTCATGGTCAAATTCAATTCCCTCATAGATTTTCCTTTCGCCATCAGTTAGCGGTTCAACCAAATCATAGATGTGGGGAACACGAATAGTGCCGTCTAAATCGGTGAGCTGCGATAAAATCCAAACAAGATCGTTCATTGCCTCCGGACTTAAAAAAGGAACATCAATGCTTAGACTCACCCAATCAAAAAGAGAAAACTCGAGAACATAAATGTGTAAAACAATAAACAAAGAGTGAGACTTACAGCGTTCCCCCGTATGATCCCGAATGAAGATCCTGCTTAGCACAGCTCACTTCTACAAAGTAGTAACAGAGGCCCCTAAAACAGGCCAAATTTTGTGGTAACCAAAGTCAAAAACGATACGGTCTACTATTTAACTGCGAGATGATATATAGGCATCGCTGATTGTTACGGTGGAAAAAAGTGATCGCGAATTTCACACACTCATTGGAACTACATTGTTTCCTCTCTTAATCCACGTATATTTAAAATTTCTATTCTCAGTATACGACGTTTTGAAATCCATGGGCAAAAGTTGATTGAAAAGAGCGTTTCTTGCAGGATGATGACAGTTTATGAAATGAGCAACTACAGAAACATCTCACCTAAGACCATATGTGAGGCAAGGCTTTTTCTTTCCAAGCCAGTAGTTGTCCGAAATGCAAGTCATATCAACGTTTTTAAGAAAATCGTCTTTATGTTTACGGAGGGCTTCCTCAAGACCCTCAGAACCAGACTCCTCCATGCATTCGAACACAAACTGTAGAAATATCATAGAAGAAAACAAACACTACTTACAATTAGCAGAAGCTAGACTGAAAGCCTATTATTTTAAAACGAAGATGAAATTAAGTACCTTCAAATTAACGGGGATATCGACCCCCTTCTTTTTCAAAACACTGATGGCATGGATCCAAGCGATAACTGGTCCCTATAAAAGTAAATACAAGTGTAACTCGTCTCCTGAAAAGAGGCGCTACTCGTACAGAGATAGTACGTTGCTGATTCGGCTATAACACCCCAATTAGAAACAAATGCATAAACGACTTTATTGCCAATGCCAACTTAAACACGAAAGAAGAACGAGGAGATCCATCTCGAAGAGATCGAACATCAACTTCTTTTCACATGTAAAGTCTCAATGTCCATCGCTTTTCATTTATATCACGAATTTGAACCATATTTATGCTGAGAGTTACCCTTAACAAATAAGGTGTTCGCGAACACAAACACCACCTTATCATCAGTGGACCCTCGACCGAACAACTTGCCGTCTTTCTCTACTAGCTCGAACGGATCAGTCTTCCAGCCGTCATAAAAACAAAACAATCATAATATGTTCACAAACAAAATGTTACTCTCCTTGAAGATAAAGGTTCAATCCGTACCATTTTGTCAGCTGGCTGCACATCTAGGTGACCGTACACAAGAACGGTCTTTTTCATCTCATCGGTACCTAAATTTTTGTTCACGAAGTGTTTTGAGAAATATGTGTTGTAGCATAGCATGACTCTACATGAAGTGAGAACAGTTTAAAATATGTTTCAGAACTTGTCTTCTCCTTGAAAAACTGCATATAAAAAACGTTAGACATCTTTGCCTTGAAAGCTCTGACCACTAAGATTCTCAGAACATACAGAGGTGCATTATGTTTTTTAAAACACTTCTCCAATAAATTACCAATTTGTGATACTAGCAAGTGAATTAGATGAATGCTAAAATCAAGCACTATGAAGGACTATCTGAACTTACCTAATGTCCCAAACAGAATTGGAGGCAGATCGATGACGGCACCACTGTGTAGTTTCTGCTTGCCAGCTTCGATAACTTGAACGGATACTCCGATTTCTTCCAATTTCTTAAGGTAGTGTGTGAAAAGACCATTAATTCGACTGTGAAGTAAAAAGTTGTGTAACATAGTGAATCGTCAACTAATTCGAGTAAATCCTAATGAGATCTCTGCAGAAGTTCCTTTCGGCTTGCTAATTACGGCGAATGAACAGCACGCACAGCCCGAGCGTTCATACGTGTCATAACCTGACTCTTAACTGGCTTTACAGGTTTAAATGGAGAACTCGTCCTTAGCTTGGGCAGCCATAGTAAAGGGATAGCCTCCTACTGTGCATAAGAATCCGACACCCAGTAACCTTCTTTAACTAGACAGTGATAAAACAGTGTCTTACAAGAAACGAATTAAGCCAATGATATAAAAGCATTCGAAGAAATCGTCGCAAAGAAAATAAGTGGAATCTGTAACAGTGAGAATGTTCCACAAACCTTCTTGGTCCACATGACCATTCGCACACAATCAGGACGGCGATCCGGTTCGCTGGAAACCGATGGGATGGCCACGGCTTCCTTGAGCGCTGCGACGAACTCATTTTGATGCTCATCAATCGCGCTAAACAATACAATCTGTAAAGTGAGAATTACCAAATCCTGCCGAGATAGAAAGAGTGGTGACTTACGCGAAGACGACCTTGAATGTCTCGTCAGGAACGACCATGTCCGCTGGCTGCCCTAAACAGCAAAAAAGCACTAGGATGGAGAGAGACAAGAGAGCAAAGAACACAACAAGTGATGACAGACACTACGAGGGAGAATGAGCAGCCCGAGGCGCCGATGGGAAGAGGAGCGGTGCACGTTCGGGACGTGGCAGTGCAAGCGGTGCACGGTTTCTATGCAAGCGGTACACGGCTACAATACAAGTGTAACTTGAATGGTTGTACTGGTAAAGTCAGCTGGAACAACAATAACAGAAACCACAAAAATAGTATTACGCTAAATTTGCAACTACTTATTTTTGGATATTTAATGGTCTGTCTTTACTAATAGCAGTGAATCAGTTCACTGGTTGACCTTGTCAACAAAGATGTCAACTAGGCAAAACATCGATATCGATAAATCACTGGTGCCTTTAAAAAGAGCATGCTTTTTCTCCAATAAGTACCACATGAGATGAGCAGAAATGGCCGGGAGACCGATGCTTCTGGAGTGGACGTCACACCTTTCCAGAGAGTTTCTGTAAGTATGCAGATGCTAACCCACAAAAAGGTTGCTGAGGAGCTATTAAGGAGCAATTTATAATCATTGGAAGAAAAGTGAATAAAGAAATGGAAAATAATCTTTGCTTTATAGAGAGTTAACTCTATGGGGTTTTCCACCACTCCGAAATCAGCAATTTGGTACGAGATTTGCTTGGCATGGTGAAAACACAAACTCGATGGCCCACCGGTGCAGGATAAGATGAGGAGATTAGAACATCTGAAGAACCTTCCGCTAGTCCTCGTAAACACACTAGCTCGGACCATCACACGTTACCTGCCTGAATGCAAGGTCCCTACTCAGTGGAAGACCAGCAAGACCGTGTTGTTGTTCAAGAAGGGAGACCTACACAATATAGGCAAATATTGCCCAATCTGCATGTTATCCGTCGTCTACAAACTTTTCACTTGAGTCATCTTAAACATGATTGACAGGACACTGGACGAAAGACAGCCATGTGAGCAAGCAGGGTTTCGAAAAGGATTTAGTACGATGGACCACACCCACACGATAACAAGACTCATCGAAGTATCGCGAAAGTACAAAAGGTTGCTCTTTCTCGCTTTCATCGATTTTGACTTAATTGAGACAGAAGCAGTCATGGAAGCCCTTGATAGTCAAGGAGTCCCTACTCAGTACATAAAGATTCTTCGTGAGCTATACAATAATTTCACAACCAAGATTTCACCATTCTACAACGATATTAACGTTGACGTCAAAAGAGGAGTTAGGCAAGGCGATACAATCTCGCCAAAATTATTTACAGCCACCTTCCAAAACATCATGAGAACATTGGAGTGGGATAAATATGGGAGTGAAAATCGATGGTCGGCAGATACATCACCTTCGCTTTGCTGATGATATCGTTCCTAGAACACCAGACATTAGCCAAGCGGAACGTATGCTTGCGGACTTTGATAAAGCGTGTGGAAAGATTGGTCTTCGACTAAATCTCAAGAAAACGATGTTTATGAAGAACGGATTGGTTTCGTTTGACCCATTCACGCTCAACGGAACGAATATCTCCGAATGCTCCAGTTATGTCTATCTAGGTCGGGAAATCAATATGATGAACTACTTAGCTCCAGAGCTGAGCAGAAGGGAACGAGCGGCTTGGGAGCTCTCAAGACAACGAGGATGTAGTGAAGAGAACAAAGAACACTCGACTCCGTGCCCCCCTTTTCGAATCAACGGTTCTTCCTGCCCTAACGCATGCGTCAGAAACCTGGTCGCTACCTAAGCAGGATGAAAGATCACTCAGCATTATCGAACGCGCAGTCGGGAGGACGATGCTAGTAGTATCCCGTTTGACATAAGTAAGGGATGGGATTCGAAGCTCCGACCTGCGTCAATGATCAAAAATCGAAGATGCCGTTCTATACGCCAAACAGTCGAAGATAAGGTGGGCCGGACACGTAATGCGTATGAATGATAACCGATGGACAAGGGCTGTTAGTGACTGGATTCCTCGGGATGTCAAACGTACTGCAGGAAGACCGCCGACCCGATGGTCAGAGTTCTTCACGAAAAGCCTAGAAGAAAGATATGATGCTCGACGAGTCCCTAAAGCGAGGAGAACCCACTGGGCCACTCTTGCACGCGACAGGGAAAAATGGAAAATTTACTGGCGTCCGCTCGAGTCACTCGACGATCAACGGGACTACAGCTGATACAAGTGATACAATCTATGATATTTAATGGACTCGTATACAGGACGTCTCTTAAGGGGATTAAGCAATGCCGAGCTGTATGCTACTTACACGAAACAAGGAAGTAGGAAGCAGGTGACGGAAGCGTGTAGCACATTGATTAGAGATTGCTACAAACACATCGTCAGTGGTTCGACCCCGCCTCCTAGGCTAGCCTGGCCTTCCCTCCGTCCGGGGTCGATAAACTGGTACCATAATTGTCTGGTAGGATATCAGCACTGACTTGATACATCAATAAGTCACCGCAACTCGTTGTATAAGCCAGATACGAATTCACTCCTAACGATGCCCGATAAAACCGAATGCATGCCATATCTATCCGTCGCTGATCAACGGTGGAAACTTCTGATCTTTGTGAAGGAAATGGATATTGTAAGAATAGTATCTAATACAACCTGGCTAGCAACGCAACTTAGATTCCTTCTAGAGTTGACGGATTTATGAAGCTTCGGAGTTCCCCATTTGATGTAATCAGATAATCAGATATAGTGGCATGGAATACACTGTTGCAAAGAAAATAAAAAGCTAGCGATGGTTTGCACAAAACAACAAAAAATTATTTTGTATGAAGTTGAAGATGAAATGAAGTAAGTAATAGTTCCCACCAACACAAATAGAGGGCGCTGGTGGCGCACGCAGTGGTTGGAGGCGCCACTGCGACACACATGTGGGATCGGTCTCTGCGCTCATGGCCTACCAAGCCCTCAACCCCTCCGGGGTCGGCAAATTGGTACCAGACTTGTCTGGGAGGGTAGCAGCACTGATTCGATACATCGGTAGACCACCGCGAGTTACTGTAAAGGCCAGATATTCATTCAATCACCTCCAACGACACTTAATGAAGTCGAATGCATGGTGCATCCATCAGGGATTGATCAACGCCGAGAGCTTTACCCTTTATTCTTGAACAAATACAGACTGGAAGCACAAATGAGTGGAATGGTAGAGAACATTCGTTATTCTTTGAGAACGTTGTCTACATATAGTGCCTCTATACCCTGAACTTCAGCATACCACTATAGCAAATGTGATACTATTCGCCGAGGTATTCAAACCAGTTGGTTAAATTCATCCGAAACATGGCTGTTTGTAAATCAGTAAAGGCGCTTAGCACAGCTTTGTGTTGGACAAGAAATAGACTGATCATAAAAACTGTGATGAAAGACTGTACGTGAAAGGAAACAGATGAGAAGAACATACAACGGAATAAATGTATTGTGATTTGTTAGTGTCACGAATATCTAAGTACCACACCTCTACGTCTCCACAAGTGTTTACATTCTTACAGAAACATGGAATAACTGCAAAATCTAACCTTTTAAGGAAGCATCCGTACTTATCAAGCAGTTCACCAGCATGGGTTTTATTGTCCAAACGTCGGACACTGTGTTGGTTGGGCAATCTTTATACATCGCGTTTCCACAAACCGATACAAATATGACATGTTACTGTTTAAGTTTGTTGCAAAGGGCAATAAACCTATCGAAGTCATGTGCACGTAGGCAATAATGAATTTCGACCTAGTAGTATTTCTTCGAATGTTGTAATAAAATTTTTAGAAGAACTCTTGGATCAATGAAGTCATCCTCATACAGAGATTTAGCACTCCAACACTACCACAATTAAAATGTGGGAGACAAAAACTTATTTTTTCAAAAACTTCGAGTGAAATTACATATAAGAAACCCATGAAATCCTTCAGGAGATTACGGAACGCCAATTTCACCTATGCAGTGACTAGCGGGGCCTGCAGATGTATCAGGCTAGTTATCATCCTTCCAGGCAAGTTTGCCAAAGATTTTTCGACCCCGAAGCGATGGAAGCTTTGGTGTGACCTGGGCGCCATATGAAATCACCGAAGATCCAGTGCGTAACCAGGACACGTCCAACCGCCACCCCACTCGCGCACATGTTAGACCCCACTAGGCTCGGACATTTGTATAGGCCAAATATGCAGTCGGTCACATCCACGGTGATTAAGGGAGTCGAATGCATGGCGCATCTCTAAAGGGGCGAACAACGCCGATTACTTTATCTCTTTATCCATAAACATCTCATTCTTCTCATTCAAATTTCAGTGACTGAAATTTGAGCATGAATTATTTGAGAACGTAAAGGAAATTCTGTCGCAAACAGAGAAAAACTACCCTTCAAATTACCTCCAATTGTTTCAAGAACTCTTTCCCTACTTTGTTTTTAGCATACCAAAAACGTCATCTTCATGTGTTTTTTAAGAAAGCAGAGAACAATTTTACTTTCAAATCATTTAATAATGGGTTTTTTGTAAGTCGTTCAGGTATAGAATTTTCTCTAGTGACAATGGATGATCATATTGAAGAATAAATATGAAACCATCACGTAGAAACGTGGTTAGGAATAGTTTCGCATTAAGCTTTGACAGATCGACGATGTTATGAGAAAAGAAGAAAATAAGCAGCCAAAGCATAATGGATCGGCAAGAACACACCACTAAAGTGAGAACTACGGAGATTTATCATAGATGCATTAGAAATATACTTAATGATAGAAGTAGGAGAACTAGCAGTATGCTTCCCGTTTGTACTCCTCCAAAGACTTCAATGGTATTTTTGGACGAAAATTGTAGTTCATAAGTAGATGTGAAGTAGAGAAGGCGACGAACCACGCTGTCCATTTCTGATTCTTCTTCTTTACAAAACCACAAAGGCGCACGATGACATACCAGAACAGCGCCGTCAGTAGCGTACGATACATACGCATCCTGCAAAAGCTTCCTAGTAGGGTCATATCATTCCACCAATTCTACTGTAAAGCACGCCTTTGTAATCTCTTCATTTCACTTTACAGTGTCTATTACTTTACTTCTCCATCAATCGGCATTAAAGCACAGAAAAAGTGTTAACGTTCTTAACGTTAATCTTAGCATCTTGTATCTTATCTTGAAGCTCAGAAGCTTTCGGCATTGGTGAATCCCTGAGGGATGCGCCATGCATCCGACTTCACCAGGGATTGTTTGGAGGTGATTGAATGCATATCTGGCCTCTACAATTACTCGCAGTGGCCTACCGATGTATCCAGCCAGCGCTGCTATTCTCCCAGGCAGGTCTGGTACCAATTTGTCGACCCCGGATGGATGGAAGGCTTGGTGTGCGTTGGGTCGCAGGGATCGATTCCACGTGTGTGTTACAGGGCGCCTCCGACCAATGCACTACACGCGCCCTTATATCTTATCTTAATGTTGAAAATTAAAAGTGTTAAGTATTAGAGAAAAAAATTGTTGCACCTTGAAAACGCTGTGTTACAAAGACGGTCTAGTACCGATTCGCTTCAATTCCGTATAAAAGGGAAAATAATTTGACACGTGTGGCAACAGCTTCTGAGCTTGAAGCAGAAGTGCGTTTGCCTTTATAAAATTGTAACGATGCGCTTCAGAAGTTGTGGAAAGTAATGAAACAATCAGAAAGCTTTAAAAGTATTCAGCGTTTTATATTGTTTTGGCGAAATTCAGCATTTAATTCCCATAATCGATTTCGTATCAGGCTCAGCATTAATCATTAAGTTACTATTACACGCCGAAACGATGGCCAGTGTGAAATAAACATTGTGCAAACAATTTCGTGTCTGCTCATTAAGGAAGCCAGTAACGGACATTGAAGAATAAGTATACTGGTTGAACAATCTCAAATTGTAAAGATACATGCTTTCTTCAAAGCAGAGCACCCTATCGTTGCACTAGGTTTACTGTTTACCAGTATTCGAAAGTATAAATCGTCGCCACACAAATAAAGTCGTAGAAAAACAGATGGACCTTACCGCGTGCTGCGTATAAACAAAAACTGTTGAAGCCGTAAGAGATTGGGTTACACGGAATGCCAAGTGCAGAAGAGGAACACTACCGTTTTGATTCCACCGACATTTTTGCCCTACTGGTGTTGCTCCACCAAGGGTAAGAACGAAGAATTTGATGCTCTTCTTTTCCCGTGCCCTAAGAGAACGTATTGTGCAACTATGTTATGCTACACCGAAGAGTACAGGTGCAACTAGTACGCTTTCAAATCACTAGGCGATCAAAGGGGGTACGGGGAAATGGATATGGTATTTCCTTTCTAACAAAGAATTTGGCGCATATTTTTTTTTACCACGGTGACACATTACAATAGTTATTTTCCGTGATTGATGTCGGATTTAAAGCTTCATTTTTAAAGTCACATGTTTCAAACCAGAATAAACTTTGTTGATTGGCCATAAGGATGCTAAGATTAAGATATGAGCTCAACTCGAAATCTCAGTTAGGCTTTGAATTCGTGACCATCCTTGCCGGAGGCTCCCACGCTTATGGAGGCCGCTGGTTTGCCTCTTTCTCTGTCATTTTTCTACTCTATTGCTGCTAACAAGATTCACCCATCAACGGTACGACAATGCTTTCGGAAACATGAACCAGCACCAAAGCCAACGAAGCTAAAGCTGCAGTTAAAATCACGATGTCTTAAAATTTTATCTACTACCTGCGTTCTGCTAATTCAGACGAGATAGTTGTCAGCGTTTAACATTTTGATACGCACTTATAGTTTGCTGGGCTCTGAACGTGGGAGCTGGGTATACTCACGGGTAGCTTGCCGGTCTCTCCCAGACTGGATTTGGAGCTTATTTGTTGGAGGCAACTTCTAACCGCCTCCCATATACTTCCCTGTCACTTGATTGCAGGTTTTTGGACGAATTGACTCGTAGAATACCATCCGCATAAAGCGAGAACGCACCCACACACGCATGCATGAATACGCCTAGTAAATACAGAAATTATGTGCCAAATCGGCGCAGCAGAAACAGGGAGTTCATTCCAGGATAAGATAAGGTGTGCCGGACACGTAATGCGTATGAATGATAACCGATGGACAAGAGCCGTTAGTGAGTGGATTCTTCGGGATGTCAAACGTAATGCAGAAAGACCACCGACCCAATGGTCAGAGTTCTTTACCAAAAGCCTAGAACAAAGATATGGTGCTCAACGGGTCTCTAGAGCAAGCAGAACCCACTGAGGTATTCTTGCACGCGACAGTGAAGAATGGAAGATTTATTGGCGCCCGCTCGAATCACTCGACCATCATCGGGAGTGCAGTTGATGAATTTGATTCTTCTCAGTGTTGTCGTTTCACCAAAATCCAGTAAGCTGTGATAGACTAAACTACATTTTTGGTAGAGAGAAGTACTTTGGAGCGTTATCACTCTCCAACACCTAGGCGATCATCGCTGATGGTCGTGGAGGATCAATTCCTCTTCCCACAGCAGAATAGAATTAAGAAAGGGATTTTTCTAGTTGGGTGGAAGAAGAGCCGACAATACGGTATGCTGGTGCCGCCAACTTTTAATAGGAATGCGAAAAGGGTCGAATCTTTTGGCGCGTGTATCACAGTGCTTAGAGGTGCTCTGCAATTCACACGTGATCGTTGGCACGATTCTGAGCCCCGATCTCATCAAGCCTTCCATCTCTCTGGGTTCAGGAGGATGCTGGTAGACTAGCATAAAAAGGTAAGAAAATTGTGAGTTTGTATAACGGTAAGCCACCATAAGTCACTGAATAAGCCAGATGTGCATTCAATCACCTCTAATAATGCTAGTTGAAGACAAATGCATGACGCATCATTCAGGGATTGGTCACGGTATAACGCTTTGTCCTTTATTCTTTCTTCTTTACCCTTTTTTTGCTGAACTTTTATATATTGTTAATTCTATGGGAATTAATTTCTGGAAAAATTATATGTGTAATATAGACACTGGACATAGCGAAGGGCTTTTTCTACGGTCTCATAGGTGGTTTAGACGTGGCTGACACTTTGGTCAAATCGAAGATTTTTCGAAACATGCATAGAATTTTAGAAAGTGCCTTCTAAATGTATTGACGCATATGTGTACACCCTTACACACACACACACACACACACACACACACACACACACACACACACACACGCACACACACACATATGGACCCACGTCGACACACGCTAACACACGTCCAGTCACTCTGACATACACTGACAAATACACCGTTGCACCAAATATATATTTCGATGCACATACGCACAAAAACACGAATGTAACTGCGCATCTCTACACGAAGACTGAGAATTTTAGCTTCATTATCCCTCCTCGAACAGTGAAAAAGAGGAATAGAAAAATCCGTCTGCTCGTTTTACCGTACTCACCGTGCCAGGTTTGCTCGGGCTGCCCGTAGATTGTCTAAATCATCCTTGAGGATATACCTCTTAATTCCCATGATATAATCAAATAGATACGAGTCCCAGTCTACTTGTCGAACATCAAAGTTGAATAGCTGGAATGAAACAGCTTTTATAGAAGAAGCTCTCCACTGGACACTATAAAGTCATTAAACGAAGGAGCATAAAGCGCATGTTTTCTTTGATAAAAATGTGCACACCATTGACAAAATTTTTTCAGAAAAGAATAATTGAGTGAAACCAAATTTTCCAACCCTTGTCAAATTTGGCTTCAACTTATATTCAAAAGTATAAACAGCACCTAATAGGATTATACATGTTAACGCATATTAACTACTACCAATGATTCTTGGCAATCTTTATCGCTACCAGTTAGATTCCACGGATCTTCCCCAGTGAGGGATCTCTAGTCGGTCTGTCGCAAGACTATGTGGTACGCCTCCAGGTAGCGAAGAGAAGTGGAGCAGAAGCAATCTTTTGCTTTCCTGATACGCAAGCGAATCCATGCCATGGACTCGCAACACCTGCTACGCCGATTTGGAGCAAACATTCTGTATTGACATAGAAGTGTTTGTGCATGAGTACGTGGATGTGCTCTGGCTTTTGCAGATTATGTAAAAAGATTGATTTCGGTCAAAAGTCTTCAGTCAGCTGAGCGGGAAGTAAGCTGGAGGTGGCTACGGGGACCTTCTGATAAATAAGTTCCTCGTTTGCTCTGCAAAAGAATAGCAATCGTTGGCAGGAGTGAGGAAGACGAGTGCGCGTAGACTACAGAAATGTAATAAACAGGTTGGTCTGCCTAGTGGAAGGACTGAGATAACGATCTGTGGAAAGAAATCGTCCAATTTTAACCGTTTTTGTCTACTGCCTACTCTTTTTGATGGCAGGGTATATTGCGAAATATAACTTTAATGAAGCTGAGATATTTGCAAAACTCTGCACCGCAAGTGTCTATAGTGGGGAACGAACGCGCTATTGTCCTTTCCAGGGAGTAACGCGCTCACCACCACACCATGCTGGTCCTTTTATAACTAAAGCCTCAGCTTAACTGGGTTCATTGCCGATTTGTGCTCCCCAGATCAATCCCGCTGTTGGGTGATTGCTGACGGCAAAAGATCGATAGAACTAGCTGAGAGACAGGCGAAACGAAGGACCCGCATGGTGTGGTGGTGAGCGCGTTACTCCCCGGAAAGGACAATAGCGCGTTCGTTACCCACCATAGACACCTGCGGTCCAGAGTTTTGCAAATATCTCAGCTTCATTAAAGAAATCGTCCATTTAACGCCAATCATGATGAAGAAGTAGAGCTGTTCTTCAGAACACGAGATAACAGAGGGGAGTCAACGGCGTTCGCCTCCTCGTCAACACTAGTTCAGCCGTGATTTCTTCGAATAAGAAACAACTCGAATAGTTTTGTACAACGTTTTTTCGTTAGTTTCGTTAGTTCGTTTTCGTCAATCATCGGCGAAAGCTGAAAGTCATTAAGAGGTGCCTCTCTCCAAAAATACTAGAGCTGATAAAAGAATATTAAATCATGCAAGATGATGGTGGTTGCCAAGTCAAATGCGAACTTGCAAAACTGCTCAGAAAGGCGATAAAATGTCTTAAGTGATAGGCCAACAGTAATTACAGAAGCCGCAGAGGCTGACAAGAGTATTTGCAACGCCAGGCGAGGGTTTTCCAATTACGTGATCAAGATGGTCGCAGTACAAAGCACAGATGAAGCAGTTACAGTTCCAGAAGGGCAACGGCGAAATTCATCAATGACTACTACTGTACTCTTTTCAACAGCCACGTATACCTGTCGTTCGTTGCATGAAACAGAGGATGATGCGTGGTTCCACCAGTTGTCCTAAAATTCCGTCGAGCTGTCTCTGCGGTGAAGAATCGTTTAACACTGACTCGGTGAGACGTGAACATACTTTCGCATCAGTAATGACAAAAGTATTCATGGGAGTTTTGAACCAGCAGCGCGTCCCTCAGCAAATGAATATTCTTCAAGACTTACACAGAAGTTGCTCAAGCAAAATACTACCATTCTATAACGGTGTTAACATCGACGTAAAAAAAAGTTGCTTAACAAGGGGATACGATTTCGCAAGAAATTATTTACAAGCACCCTCGACAGCATTATGCCAGAATTGGAATGGAACAACATGGAACTAGATCGGAGACCGTTATATATTAGCCGTGACGATGATGCCGTCGTTATAACACTAAGCATTAGCTAGGCGATACAAATGTTGGCTAACTTCTACAACGTTTATGGATCTTCGATCATATTCTATGAAAACGTCGTCATGGGAAATGGATTTGTTTCCCATAAGTCATTAACGGGGCGCGTGTGGCGCAGTGGTTGGAAATGCGTGAAATGAAACGTGAAATGCGCCCGTGGCCCATCAAACCTTCCATCCCTCCGGGGTCGGCAAATCGGTACCAGGCTTTTCTTGGAGGATAGCAGCACTGGCTCGATACATCGGCAGGCCACCGCGAGCCATTGTAAAAGCCAGATATGCATTCAATCACCTCCAACGATACTTAATGAAGTCGAATGCATGGCGCATCCCTCTGGGATAGATCAACGCCGAGAGCTTTATCCTTTATCCTTTAAGTCATTAACGCTGTTGCAGACCTCTGTGCTCTCCACAAGAATTACCTATTAACAGTGCCGAGAACCTGGAGGTGCAGTTTTCACTAAGTTCATGGGAAAATTTCGCTGAGACAAAATATCGGCAACATAGGAAGTGCGCTGTAGTCTGCATCATTCATCGTGAAGCAGGTCATTGAAGTAAGCAAGCGTGTACTGAGTCTGAAACAATGCCTTAAATGTAGCATATTTTGCGCCAACAATGTGGCTTTGTAAGGTTATTTTCTTTTGGTTTTACTTGAGAAAAAGGTACATTACATACCTGTTGGTCTTCGACACTCAGTGCCTCCCAAAGCTTTGGCAAATTCTTCGAATGGAACGTCCATCCATGTGTTGTGAAATAATGCAGAGTTTCAACCATACGCCACACCCTCGAATACAGTCGTACATTCCTAGCAAGTGATGAAAAATTAGTAAGACTAGAAATTGGTACATTAGATGATTTTTAATGGAACGACCAACTTTTTTTTTCGTCCAATCAACCCGTTTATGAAATCCACTGCATTAGCTGGAATGTGGTGTTTTATGTAATAGTTGAGCTCGAACATTTTTCGGCTCGAGTGGAACCTTGTGGACGGTATTGCGAAGCATTGCTCCATGGGGTACTGCAACAGATCTGATTCATATATTCAGTTTTAGTTCTTCCAAGCAGATCGATAAAAAGCGTACTTCATGGTAAAATTGTTCAAGGAAATTTACGACTTTTTCCCACTTCAACGGATTGAGGTCACCAGAAGCACAATGCATCACAGGAATGTCATCGTAACTGAAAGTGCTCACGTTATAGTATTGTACACTTCAATCTTTGAATGCAAAATAATTAAAGAAATCCGTCTGCAGACATAAGAGACTTGGTAGAAAAATTATAAAGCACTTACTAAATATAGGGCTAATGTTTTAACAGAATCACATAAAAAGAGACCAAAGTTGCACTAATTCTTTACATACTTCAAATTTTCTCTCCAAAGCTTTCCAAAGTTCTCCAAAGTAGTTCGCCAAAGTTGGTGAAGTTCGTTAAGATAGGGGAAAGACTCACAACGCGGAGGAAACCTTCACAGAGTCGATGTTGCATTCGTCATTTGTTCTTTTCATCACCAGGAAAATTTGGATTTGACCATCGCAATGGTTTTCAAGAGGAAAGATAACGAATAAATTAGTTAGCGCGCTGAAAGTAAACTTGGCAAGAAGTTCGTATACGCTGTAAGATCTGTCAAGAGGCGGCAAACTAGCTGAGCATTTTCAACCACCCGCTCTACAGTATGCTTTGCACAGCGTGCCATCCCACAAACGATCTGGATGCTTTTATTCACTATAGTTCAAATAGTTCCAGCTAGGATCCGAGCAATACTTCAGCGACATTATTATAGGCTTTGACTAACGTATGAATATTTTATGTTTATCTATTAAGCGAGGTGATTGAGAAGTAATTATAGAGGTTGACTTAAAACACTTATAATTTTTGCTTTATTGGCAGCTTTTTAAAATTTTTTTGCGCGTGCTTTTCAATCTGTGAAAATAAAACTAGTTGCCGTTTTTGAAATAACTTTATTTGAATTTTGGAAGTCCTATGAACGTGAGACATCTTATCCTTAAGGAGGGTGCCCAGCTAGCGGCACGTTACGAAATCTGGAGATCTATTGTTCAAGCGCAAAAGTGGTGTAGGACAAATAAAGAAAATCATCATCAAGTTGGAGTAGAAACGATCAAAATTTCCTCAAAGAACAGATGGCTACAGGATCTGTAAGTCGCATTCGAAGGTGCAGTCGCCGTTCCAATTCCCTGGGAAATGGCGGTGGTTCATTTAAGTGGCATCGAGGACCTGACTTAATATCCTGCGAATTTTTTAGTACTGAATGCTGGTGCTCATATCGAACTTTAAATAAGATTTTCACGCTTTTTGTGTTTATTTTTGATTAAAATATAATTAAAAATAAATTAGAAGAGTTTAAAAATAGGAATTTAATTTTCAATCACTCTGTGTCTACGTGCCCTATTTCACGTACTAACTACCACACCTAAATTGAATAAGAAAGATAATCCCTCAAAAAGCGAATAAGAAAAAATAAGGAAAAAATTATTCCTTCTACACTTCATTAGTATGAAAGGTTTTCAGTATTATGATGTACAATTGAGCAGGGCAGGTGGCGCAGTCGTAGTGATGCCATCCATCACGAACATGGTGCTCGCTCTATTCCGTCACGGATCCACTATCCTTCTCATCCCTCCGGACTAGCATACTCTCTCCACTCCAAGTGAGAACGCTTTATCCTGCCTGTCCCAGGACTTCATAGAGAGTCGACTCTTTCGATAATCAACGACGTTATTAAAAGAGGCGATAATCCACAGGCAGCGAACCTACAGTCGAAAAGTTCGAAAACCTTTATGGATGATGGCTGACAGGAAATCGATACCCTCATTACATCGCCTTCCCTATCTATTAAAAACAACGTTTTCTCACCAGGTCAAAGGAAGAAGAAAGAAATCACAAGTGTAAGCATTTCAGAATTGCACGGTGTCAATAATTATGTGAAATCTCCTTGTCTTGTACATATCAAAATGAACTATTTTCAGCAATAGCGCTCAGTTCAATAAGAAGTAAAGACGAAAAAAGCGGTAATATAATACAATGCCAGGTGTTGCAGAGAAGAATTCCTGTGCCATTTTGTAAACTGGTTCATCAGCGTCGAAAAATATGAAGGGGTTTTACTGAGCACTAGAGTGAAGCAATGAAAAAGAAAGTGAAGCATAGTGAAAGATGTACTAACACGTTTGTAGCTCTGTGCGCTGCTGCCACAATGATCATATTGGCAACGATGTCCACTGGTATTATGTCAGCTTTTGAACTGATGCTTCCACACATGTTAGTGAGTACTCCTTTGCCAACCTAAACAACGTCTTGCATTTTATCAGTGGGACGAACAGAGTATATTTATCCATAAGAAGCACAGTTCTGCTTCAGGCACGCAGTTGTTTTTGAGAATTCGCATGAAATATAGAAAGGGGCACATCAGTGGAGCAAATCCCAGAAACGACTTTCTTTTAACCTTCGCACTGACAATAAGACACCATTTCCTTCATAAAAATACACGAGATTGCTGTTATAGTATTCATACATCTGTAATAGCGGACGCCTTGGCGATTTCGTCTTCCTCAAAATTCCGAATGTATTTAAAATTTATGTGCCACCTTTTAACTGTTGAGGTTATGTAAGTGTTTGGCGATTTATTATAGATTGCACGTCAGTTTGACCTCCCAGGCTCGAGAAGAGAAAAACGCCGGAACGTCAACTATTGTGAATGGATGAATACTGCTGTAACATCCTCCTGTTCGCCAATCAAGAAAATGATGAGGGGTCTTCGAAAAAAAGTGAATGTTCACTCTTATCATTTTATATATGTATAGCCATAACGAATAAGCTTCTCTGATGGTCTGGGAATAGGACTAGATAGCATTAGACAGTGCAAACGCTTTCTTTGGGCTGATTATTTTAAGAAAGCGCAGTCAATGAATGTTCGTAGGCAGAACGTCGGAGTAGATAGAATGAAAACTTTAATACAAGAAGTAGAGGTCGTGAAACACGTCACATGATGGCGTTTCGAATTCCAGCCAAAAATGTGAACATCATTTAAAATACAAAAAGGAATTCTTCGCCATAACCAAAGACATGGCAGCCTACCAAGCCTTTGTCATTCTAATAATGTCTGTCTATAATCGCCAAGAAGAGTGTGATTGTACTAAAATTTTAAAGGAGCTAAAAAAGATGCGAAATTAGCGCGTTCTCAAAAGCGCTATTTTTTCGACACTTATGCACTTGAGATAGTAGAAACTTGACAGACTTGTAGAAGAAACTTGATAGTTTTAGGGCTATTTTTTTAGCCCCTCAGGTAACGTTCCTAAAATCCATTAAGCTCCTTAAAAACGCAAACGAAGTATAATCTTTGAAATTTCCATCGCAGGGCTTGATATTTGTAGTACCTATGGACAAAGCATTAGGTGATTCAAAGCGCAGGGGTCAACGGAGAAAACATGAGAAAAAAGATTTTTTAGCTCTTGAAAAATCGGAGTCTCACAGTGGTATGAAAAGAAAGAGTCATATATTATTGGAGCGGATCGTATATTTTACAAGACTCCAATCTATCGTTCGCTACGAGTCGTTATTTTTTATACTTGAAAGGTGCATTTATCTTCAGGCATGCGCGCATTGGAATCAAAGCCCCATGGTAACGAATATGTTGTGTTCCCAACACATTAGTAGGTGAAATTTTAAAAACTTGTTGCTGAACCTTTGAAACTTAACGAATTTCAACAAGCCGATTTTTTGAAATAGCCATTTTGAATGTGATGTTTGCTCGTATTCACCATTGAAGCGGTCTATCACAACAATTTTCAAAATTCCACTAGAACTCCGCTATCAAATTGATGTATGAATAAAGAAAGATACCGCAGCAAAGATGCCAGTAGGTCCGTTGATATTGTCCGTCCACCCTGGCAGAGGGTCCTTCCACATAGCTCCCACAATGGATGGCCGAATAATGATCACCGGAAGGTGTTTCGCGTCCTCGACAAGTTGTGTCTAGGATCAATATGACTGTCACCAATATGGGTAACAACAGGTGGTGGTAACTGATTACTAACGACAGCTAGCCAAATGGCAATTTCTGGCAGACTACTTTTTAAGACTTTAAAGAAGTTAATTTTATAATTAAAGTGGTTTTACCTCAGCCAGTGCCTTGGTTAAAGTATACGTGTTCGGCCTATTACCAAGAAGTTTTGGAGTGATCTGAAAAGTTTCTTTTAGAGGAACAATTTCTTGAATTAGGTTGCACTATAGATGTCGTTATTTGAAGAACTAGACATCATAAGATGTGGAACAAGCCTCATCCAAAAAATTGGGTCTATTCTTAGGAATCCTAAATAAGTCTTGAATAGAAAAAGGCTGCCTAAAACTATTACACAATAAGTCTCTCATCACAGTAGTACTTTGAAATATGGTACTAAATATGAAGCACTGCAGTCTAACCAAAGCGATCATATCGTTGTCCATCCATTGAATAGCCTCAAGAAGTTTCTGTGGAACCACTGGAGGGTCGTAAACCTGAATAGAGTTCAAGGGTTTCCATGTTTATTTTCAGTACTAAAGTACCTTCTCTTCTGTTTCGACACGGTCACAATTAGCATACGCTGTGGAAACATGAACAATAGCCTAAAAAAGATATATGCTACAATTTCCACTAAATTACTTCAATCCTGAACTCAATTCCTTGTGTTTGACTACACAAACTTATCGCCGTTCGTGTTTATACCATTGCATGGATCTGACTGAGACAAAAAGAGAACTAAGCAGTAATTCAAAAGCAGTACCTCAATCAGTTAACTGATAATGGGTCAGTCAGCTTGATAAGAGAACGACCATTGCGAGCACATTGCATTTCTACTGATTTTGTGAAATAATTTACTTGCATGACAGTCAAACATCGAGCAATGATATGTAGAAAAGAACAGGACGATTAGCAGCAATAAATTCCGTTCTTGGTTTCAAATTTTCCAATTTTTTAAACCAGAAAACACAGTTTTGCAATGTCTAGGCAAGAACGGTGGTTTCTATTGCGCACAAGGAAATGTGCTAAAAGCGCGCACCATTATATGCATATTGGGTGCGTATATCGCAGTGGTTAGAGCTTGCTTGCACCACGCGTTTCCGTTGTTTCGATGACTTGCTCCGCACTCAGCAAGTCTTCCATCCTTCCAGAGTTTGGAGATTGGTACCAGACTTGTCTAGCAGGATATCAGCGCTAAGTAGATGCATCGATAGAGCATTGTAAGTGATGTCTGCGACGCTTGATGACCTCGAATACATGGTGCATCTCACATAGATTCACCAGCTTCTGGGCGCTGTATTCATTCATTCTGCCTATGGATGCGAATTAAATATGTCATCTGTTGTTTATGGTAAGCTAGCGAGCACTGGCATGCCATGTTTTGACAATAATATTGATAGCATTGAGAGGGCAAGCAAAAATAATCACCAGTGGAGCACATATGAAATTGTCTGTCTTTCTATGTTATTGAAAAGCGTACCTTCATTATAAATCTATTTAGTAAGTTTTTTTTAACCGACCATTAGCTTTTTCATTTTATGGCACAGTGCAATGAGCCTCATTGTTCCAACTACATTCATTTCCACAGCAATTCTGAGCTCCTCGTCGAATTTTACTATGGCTGCGCTATGTATAACAATACTGACCTGAAAATCTTGATGGATAAGCAAAAGGTGAACGGCAAGAAGTCCGATGAAGCATAAGTAAATTTGTTTTTGGATGACTAGTTTGTTTATCTCTTGAACATACCCACAAAAATACAATGTCACTCCCAACAATTTTTTATTTTATCCTGTGGAGTTCTAAATCATTATAAAACTTTGGATTCTTCTGTGTCCCCGTGTCTATTTAAATCAATAAGCCTTTGTTATGTATGTATGTTATTTTATGTAAATGTATTTACAACCCTAAAAAAACTGAAACAACGAGAAACAACGTGTGTTGTCAATACAAATCACTGACTGTGTTCTAACACATCGGTGATAACCAGGACAAACGTGGTGAAATATAGTGGTATAACTGGAAAGGCATAGGCGTATAAAATTCCGTATAAACCTGATCGCATATTTTCTGCATGTCGTGTTGATTCAGTCCAAGATTATCCTCCATAAGATCACCAGAAACTGGCACTAGCTTGGTGAACCGATCAGGAGCCTTTTTACGGACTCGATCAAATAGAGGATCCTTAATTTGAGGAATATGGCTGTTCACGAATTATCCTCCTTGCAATATGTGAGTGAGCAAAAACAGATGATCATAAAATAGGCGTGCCCTATTGGAATGATGTACCTCCTACCTGCAGAACCTTATCGAACCGTTCCTTCGGTGACATGCCTTTGGCTGGACGTATAAGGAGAAATATCTGACCAATGCTAGGTACGGACCATAGCAGTTTTTCAACGAGAACCTATGAACGTCAAATTTGGTGCTTACCTTTAGTTTATTATTTGAGACACAATTTTCAATGTTAAGTAGCAACATACGTAATTAATTTATTTTCAACGTCATATCAACACACGAGAGGCAATCTTTACTAATCCAGCAATTTTCAAACAGTTGGCGAAGCCGCAACACTAGCCACTACCTTTCCTAGGAATCCAGTCGATCCGGTAAGCATAACAGAGCGATTGGAATACACATCTTCTACCCTCCAGGACATTATTTCCTTGAAAGCTCTATAAACGTTTTTAGATTGCATTGTTGCAATTGTGCGATTTGCCTTTCCAAAAAAAAAAAAAAAAAAAAGACGACAAAGCACATATACGACTCAAATTACTGCATGTAAAACTATGTTTATTTTTCCTATCAAACATTTCCTATGTTGAACAACTTTTAAACTGTTTCATTCGGTCTTCGGATAGCAATGTTACAATCAAGAAAGACTCACCAAAACAGAAGAACCCGGAGAAGAGCAAGCGATTTAGGATATTTCATCAACGATTTCATTGCTAATTTAAAAAGGAATATGGCCTATATTTTAGGTGTATATGAGCATAAAAAAGGATAAAGCTCTCAGCATTGATCAATCCCTGAGGGATGCGCCATGCATTCCACTTCATTAAGCATCGTTTGGAGGTGGTTGAATGCATATCTGACCTTTAACAATGACTCGCAGTGGCCTACCGATGCATTGAGCCAGTGCTGCTATCCTCCCAGACAAGCCTGGTACCAATTTGTCGACCCTGGTGGGATGAAAGACTTGGGTGCCGTGAGCGTTGGGATCGATTCCAATTGTGTGTTGCAGGGCGTCTCCATCCACTGAGCCTCACGCGCCCTTCATATGAGCATAACAATGTATAATTCTTCAAATCGTCCGTAAGCTAAAAAATGCAGTCACGTTTCATATTTCCGTTGTAGAACACTTGAGATGCCATTTTTCATTTCGTCATTCACTATCATAGTGGATTTTTAAAAATTTAAAAAATTGTTTTGTTACTATGCATCAAGTCAAAATTTTTGCTCTTGTTCATAATAGGGACGTTAAAGGAAAGTAAATAATGTTTTGAGATGTGTTGAAGCACCTAAAATTTTTAAGGAGAAAACAGAACACAATAAACGAACATTTAAAAGGTGAAATTAAGTTGCTAAGCGGATGAAGTTTTTTTCACGATCTCAAAACGCATCAAACTGTAGGACGTTAGCTATCCAAGGAAGAAAAAATTCGATAAGGTATGATGTGTTATGTGAGAAGTTGAGGCGCTGTGAAATGCGTAGCAGTCCTGATATGTTTGGTTCGATGCGCGCTATTGCTACGCAGATAACAATCGAGCGCTCTAATCAACGACTGAGACTACAAGCCGTGGGTCAGCAAGAATTTCACAGGGTTCACCAATTAGGAGAGGTGAATTCGTTCTTAAGTGAAAACGCGACCTTTTAGGGTTTAAAAAACTTCAAAAAAAAACCGGAGAACAACCGATTTGCATCTCTAACGACAGAATTAAAATCAACGATATTCTTTCTTGGAGAGAACACACTGTGCCTTGATTTTACGAAGAAATAATCGAACGCTTCTCTCGTATTGGCACCATTCATTTGGCGTGAAAACGTGATAAATTCAAGCATTCGTTGGGATATGGCTTTCAAGTCATATAGTGATAATTTGCTGATTCTCCCGTCATCATTGTTGCGTTGTGTCGCATCTTTTCTAGGGCAGCTTCTTCCTCACGGCTTCATTTCTTCAGATGAATTTTAACTAAGTATGGGACCAGTTTACACTACTGTTCTGCAGATTTTTATCTCAACTGCCCCATATCTCTAAAAATCTCTGCCCATTAGAATAAATGGAAAAACCTACATGTCAAAAAAAGAGTACTTCACCAAACGTCGAGTATTTTTCTTTGTCTTCTCTGGTTACAAAGAACTACTCAAATTGATCCATTCAGAAAGGAAAGTACAGAAATGAGAACGTACAACTAACTGAGCAATAATAAATAATAAAAGAATAAATATATCATGTGCATAATACTTTTTAAGAATCACTGGCGTTCAGTGCTAATTTAGCAACTAGTGTGCTGTGTACTCTCATCCATTAGCGATAAGGAAGAAGTCACGCCATCTCTCACCGATCGGTGCGAAGTTTGTTTGTTTTTTTTTGCAAATGCTTGTAGCACTTCCGCTCTTACCACAAGATTCTCAAGGATTTAAAACTTGACGCAGATAAAGCATTTGAATCCAGAGCATCTGGTTCATATAAGACCAAACTAAACGCTTTAGCTAATGTAGGCCATATCACAAATCATGATGAAAATGGACATATGTATATTGGCTGGGCTAACATCTAACAGAATATGAAAACTTATATTCGTTGTAAAGAGAACGCATTCTGAATTAGCTACTGAGTATATCTTATATAGTACTTCTTATATAGTAGTATAGTACTTCATCAAACATCGTTGGAGGTGACTGAGTGCATATCTAACCTATAAAACGGTTCCGGTAGCTCACCGATGTATCAGGTCAATGCTGTGCTATACTCGTAGAAAAGCTATTTGGCATCACTCTCACAACCCCGCCTGGATGATTGAAAGGATTGGTAAGCCGGTGAGCCAGGAGGGGTAGGTCGCAATTTTTTAGCATTTTTTTAAGAATTGTAGAACACAGAGGATTTATTAGACACCGCCGGCACCCGTGTTGATGCGATGTGGAAAACAGAATATATATAATGTGTAAAAACTTAGTGATATATCTCAGTTAAAGGATAAAGGGATAAAGCTCTTGGCTTTGATCGATCCCTGGGGGATGCGCCATGCATTCGACTTCATTAAACATTGTTTGAAGGTGATTGAATGTATATCTGACCTTTACAATGATTCGCGGTGGCCTACCGATGTATCGAGCCAATGTTGGTATCCTCTCAGGCAGGTCTGGTACCAATTTATCGACCCTGGAGGGATGGAAGGATTGGTGGGCCATGGGCGTGGGGATCGATTCCACGTGTGTGTTGCCAGGCGCCTCCGACCACTGCGCCACACGTACCTTTATGTCTAAGTTATTGCCAGAAATCCGTCCTTATTTAGAACGCCTTTCTTTGCAAAAAATACCTGACTGCATGTGCATGCAATCTGAATTGTAAATAAACATTATGATAATTGCTTTCCTTTCCATAATTGATGGTAGATCGTGAACTTTTACGTTCGCATTTATTTCTCTATATTTTAAGCGACTAAATTTTTTGCTGCGCTCAAGTAGGAAATCATTATTTTAAAAAAGCGGGAAAAACGACACTTTTCCAGCATTTCACAGTTAAATGAGGACAGAAGGTATTAGATTGTCAAGCAACAGTCGAAACCATGGGCAATTAAAATTTTTAGGAAGCTCTTCCTTGATAGACTTTGTGGTGTTTCGATTTCGATGTTATTGTACGAAAAAAGTTTTGTGGGACCGTAGAAGTAAAGAAATAGTTAGCAAAGTCGTATATAAACAAATGGAAGCATCTATGAACCTTCTAGAACCTTCCTAAAATACTAGCGTGTTCAAATTTGATTGCACGATTTGGAACTCAGCACAAAGGAATGGATTAAAATTCGATGGAGCATCAGTGACCGTTGTCCTATCAACTTGCTAGGTTGTTTGGAAATTAACTTTAGATTTGCAGTTTCTTATTTCTCGTATGTGTTTTAGCAGCAGCTTTTTTTTCGAATACTAGGCTATGTTTTATATGCGATGCTGTTCCACAAAACAACGCCTGTGTTCACTGGATCCATGCTTGGGAAGGAAACCTAAGAAATCTGGATCTTGCCTTTGAAATTTGTCCATATTTCAATTCTAAATCAGTTCATAAACAAAGTGGTTAAGTATGAAAATTGCACACGCATAGAAACACAGCAAAATCCCTTTTATAAGCTCGTGAAGTAATCAACTCTTCGACAGCTCTTGTGACGAAGAAATTGTCAGCAGTTGCTAAAAAATCAAAAACGGTTAAAAAATGAGTTAAAACGCAACAGATATTATACGCTATTCCTTCTTATTCAGAACACGAACATTCGTCCTTTCACGACTGCGGCCATTTTCTCGCGTGAAGTCTCCATCGAACGGCGTGTCATGGGGCACATCTGAAATGCGCATTAAAATCAAGACGTGTGGCTTGAAAACTTAAGCAATGAGATCAATGCGTATGATCCTTCAAAGGTTAATCTAGAATTTATCACAATTTCAACTTATTATTTACTGCCTATTCTTTTAAAGGCCGGGTATATTGCGAAATATAACTCTAATGGTGCTGAGATATTTGCAAAACTTCGTGCCGCAGGTGTCTGCGGTGGGGAACGTGTTTGGTGGGGAATTGTCCTTTCCGGAGAGCAACACGTTCATCATCACACCTTGCGAGTCCTTCGTTTCGCCTGTCTCTCAGCTAGTTCTATCGATCTTTTGCCATCAGCAATCGCCCGTTAACGGGATTGATCAGGAGAGCACAAATCGGCAACGAAACCAGTTCAGCTGAGGCTGCGGTTATAATCACAATTTTAACTTAATACTATTTTGCAAGTATCTCAGCATCATTGAAACCTATAATTTATATCAAGAATCAAAGAATGCGGTTTTCATCAGCGTTGTAGTAAAGTTCAGTCATTACTCCTGTTTTAACCGATCTCACCCAATTTTGTGTTGAAGCGCCCGATAACGTAAAAATCTCACTAGGGTGATTGAAGCCGGATAATATAATAACACCATCACCTACCATCTATCATTTGATGTTTTATCGATAACGAAGCAACTCTAACAGCTACAGCAGCATCCTATCTTTGTTCATCAAAAATTGGTGGAACCACACCACCTGTGCTTCATGCATTTTGTTCAAAGTCCTCATAGATATATAGCTGGAAACTCAGTGGTTCTTTGGCGCATTTCCGCAAAGCCAAATCTATTCATCATTTCAACATAACCAATAGATAATTGTTCTCTTGGAAAATGGGTGTACTGTGAGACAATGAATCTAAGTGAATTTTCTCGGAAATTCTAAAATTACGTCGCTGCCCGCGATGCCACAAACCCTTCATGTGCCACCGACAGAGTTCTTGCTTTTTTTATTTTATTGTGTCCTCTTTCACTTGAGGGCTCATTTGTTCTTAATGTTTCATTGACAGTTGCGTCATCTATATCAAATCAATAAAACTAATTATGGAACTTGAAGATGTCAGTAACACCGAAACATTAGCCACAGAGGAATTTTTTATTTTAACTAAGCTTATTAGTACAGCTAAACAATGGCTACCGATTCTTTAAATTCAGGGTGATTTGAATAGAAGATTTCCACGTGAGAACAGGGAGAGATAAGTACGAGGATGGAAAAGAGGGGAACAAACATATTTCTTAAAAGCGATCTCTATGATTCTCGTCCAGTTGATGGGACACTCATTTATCATAATTTTTAAGAAATTTTTGATGTTTTTCAAATTGCGAATGATCGCTGATTGGCTAGCATTGACCTGTTATATCGTCCTATCTTCAAGTATTTCCTGGAGCTACCGCGGATTTTTCGTTATCGAAGGAATCGAAGTTGTCCTATAAGAAATTGAATCACAAGTAAGGAAACTTTTCTTCGGCTAACAAACTGCTCGCAGTGAAAACATGAGGACGACATAAAACAGCTACTTCGTTTTCCTAGACAAAATGACGCTCCATCAGCATTTCGCGAATCAGTGGAAAAAGATAGCAGAGGATGATCGTGGAAAGGCAACGAGACCTATGAAAATATTGTGATCCGTGTGAGTTCTAGAAATAATGCTATCGCTTTTGTTGATTTTATGATTACACAGGTCATTCAAAGTTCTCTGGCTTTTTTTGTTCTACTAGGCTCATTCGCCCTTGAAAAGAGGCAATAAAACTCTATTGAATGAAAAGTGTGGATCATTTTAGGAAAGAACTAAAAAAATTTTTTTGTTGTGACCACCTACGGGAAAACTAGCTTTGTGTAAGGCAGCAAATTTCACCGCCGACCAACAGAAGATCCGTTGTGGACCACTTATGATTACATCATCTTGGCAGAAACACATAGATACCGAAGTTAAATGTAAGCTATTGTACGAAATTATAGCTTTTCTATGTGCTCGCTAATCCACTAACGTATGATTAAGAACCTATTGACCAAGGAAAAGCAAATTATTACCAATAAACGATATGTATTCGTTCTTTGATGAACTTACACGAGGTTGATAAAAATATTTATTACCGGCTAACGTTTCGACGTCTTCGTTTTCATCAGAGCCGATGATTCGAATCGATGGTCCATGTGCTCGTGTAAGTTCATCAAAGAACGAATACATATTGATTAAGCACACCGAGGTTCAAGGAAAGTCGGTTTCGAAGTATTAATACGCTTTGTGCCAGCTAATAACAACACCGACTTCTGCACGATGTGCGCGATGATATATGTCCGGAAGAAAAACAAATTGTTATCAACTGACATTATCATTATATCTACCATCAACATCGTGTATAAAAGGGCATCACTGAATGAGTGTGCCTCATTCGAGGAGACGGACCGCTGAGGAAGACCTGACTCGACACGAAGGCGAAGCCGCCAGACCGAGACGAATAGCAAGCACGGACCATCGATTAGAATCATCGGCTCTGATGAAGACGAAGACGTCGAAACGTTAGCCGGTAATAAATATTTTTATCAACCTCGTGTAAGTTCATCAAAGAACGAATACATATTGATTAAGCGCACCGAGGTTCAAGGAATGTCGATTTCGAAGTATCAGTGGACAATATTCAACAACCGTTCTCTATAAAAGGATAACATCGATTGAGGCTACTTCATTCGAGAAGGGCTTCACCACAATGGATTAGGCTCACTGTTTCTATGCGGCTACAAAGACCGACATCGAAAGAATGAAAGGGTATGGAAAATCCACTTGAATCATTACGGCAGAAGAAAGCGATGGCATCGAAACGTTACTTACTGTGAAAATTTTATAATGACAAGCTCGCGTTCTCTTATGGAAAAGACGTTAACCTTATTAGATTTTAGGAAGGAGCAAATGGTTATATCGTGGGAAAAAATTTCGAATTCTAGACTTTAACCTTTTAATCCTAATGACAATCTAAATTCACCGACTGACGTCGAGAGCTTTATTGATTTTAAGCTGCCAGCCTGCTCCGCCAGCTCCTCTGAGGATGGATGGATATGTTGAACACTGTGTTTTCATGACTTCATGTATTTGTATGTTAAAGGATTGTTATGTGACGACTTATTCAAAAGCAAGGCATTAATTAACATCGCATCTTTTATGCAAGCTTTCTCTACCTCCACAGATCTTACTCACAGAGGGATTTCAAGCCGCCAGCAATGTTGCGCGTCTCCACGTGGCAGATAGCGGGTTAATTGCTGACCAAAGCGATCTTTGCTTCCTTGAGACGCAGGTGGATACAGAGGATGGACTCCCTGTTTCTGCCTCACTAATTTGACAGATAGAGTCCGTATTTAGGAGGAGTATTCACTGCATGGGTGTGTGCGTGCGTTCTCGCTTATGCAGATTGTATTCTACAAGTTAATTCGGCTAAAACCTTGTTAGGCTCCATGACCAGTCTGGTAAAGACAGGCAAGCCACCCCTGAGTATACTCAGCTCCCACGTCCACAGCTCAATAAGCTATACGTGAGTATTAAAAGGCTAGACACAGTAAAAGAAACGGGTTTCACTTCCCTGACCCCAAAAAAGCCCCATATTGGCAGCGTTGGGTACGACGAGTACGGAGAGGCTGCTAAAATAACGCGGCTGTTATAAGCTGGCTAAATTGCAAAGAACAACAGTGACGATTTGTAACTACAACGCACGCACACTTGTATCTGAGACCTCGGTAGATGACTTTATCATACGAGCAAGAAGTATAAGGTGCGACGTCATCCGATTGGCCGAGACGAGACGACGCCACCCATTCAACGCCGTCTATGACACTGGGGAAGAACTGCTTCTCGGAAAATGCGATAGTAGAAGAGTGGACAGCGTCGGTGTTCTCGTAAGCACGAGTTTGTCCATGAACATCGAATCATTTGAACAGCTAAGAACCCGAATCGGACGTTTACGATTGAAGTGATGTGGATCAATACCGGCCTTGACAATCTTCGTCGTTTACGTGCCAACATCAAACTATGACGAAGAAAAAGTCGAATCGTTCTATATGGACTTAGAGATGTTATACAGAGAAGATCATACATTCTTCAAGGTCATTATTGGAGATTTTAATGCTGAAATTGGACTACGAAGAAGGTCTGAAGAACGTTGGGACCTACGGATTAAATGAAAAGCATGGCAAAGATTAGCCATTTCATGAATTATCTTTATATCGACACATTATTATTATTAGAATGCAAAAGGATTGTCATGTCATAACTCATTCAAATGAAAAGCATTCATTAATATCGCATCTTTTATGCATGATTTCTGTATCTCTACGGATCTCACTCACAAAGGAATCTCATGCCGAATAGCGGCCATCAACTTGACGCGTCTCCAGATGGCGAACAGGTGGAGAATCGCGAAGTGAAAGCGACCTTTGCCTTCCTGAGACGTAGATGGATATAAGGGATAGAATCTCTGTTCTGCTGCACCGATTGGGTCCTTGTATTTACAAAGCGTGTTGTGAGGAACGCCACATTGGGACCAACGGATCAGAATGGAACGAACAGAGTGAGCGGTTATGTGGGTTAATCATGACGACCAAGACTATCCACGGTAACTCGCAATTCCAGAAGCCCCACCTTCAACGCTGGACGTTGGTGGCTCATAGTGGACAGAACCATAAGTAAATAGACCACATCATAGGAAGTCAAACGTTTTGTCTTACCGATATCGATGATGTCTCAAAATTCTACGCCGGATTAGAGCATAGCCTCCTTCGCACAAGATCTCATTTCTCACGGAAAGGAATGTAAGCGGCTATATACAAAAAAAAAGTTCGAAAACCACCATAAACTGGGATCTATTCAATTCACAAGACGGCTGTTGGAAAGACGCCGTTCTCGATAACACCGACGAGGAATACGATTAGCTCATTCAACATCTTCACGTCACCACTGTGAAAGCTGCGACTTCAAAAGTTATTAAGATACGTCTGTCTCCAGAAACACTCGAGCTCATACGTCAGCGTGGAATCACACGAGCCGTAAGAAACTACTATATCACGTTGGCGTCTGCAAAACGGCGCAAACAAGAGATAAAAGAAGATCTTTGAAATAGAAGAGCGGCAATCATGGGCGACGCTGCAGAAGTGTGGAAAAGCATTCGCAAAGTCCACCGAGGCTCCGCCAATTGCAAAGCCAAGATATTTGCACTGCGACTCCCTGCCGAAACAATAACAGGCTCTAGAAAAGAAGTGGAGATAACCGTTGACGACTACTACTGAATTCTCAAGGGCGCGTGTGGCGCAGTGGTTGGAGTGGTTGGAGGAGCCACTGCGGCGAGCACGTGAAATGCGCCCATGGCCCACCAAGCCTTCCATCCCTCCGGGGACGGCAAATTGGTGCCAGACTTGTCTGGGAGGATAGCAGCACTGGCTCGATACATCGGTAGGCCACCGCGAGTCATTGTAAAGGCCAGATATGCATTCAATCACCTCCAACGATAGTTAATGAAGTCGAATGCATGGCGCATCCCTCAGGGATTGATCAACGCCGAGAGCTTTATCCTTTATCCTTTTACTGAGTTCTCTTTAATAGGCACGTCCTTCCGCCGGCATATGAAATATGGGAAAATGGATGTATCGTCCCACCTGCTTCTTTTTCAGAAATCCGACAGCTATTTAATCGTTGAAGTACTTATCAATACGAGGTCGGAGTCAAATAAGATCCGAACGCTTAAAAAACCTTCAGCGAGTCTTCGTAATCACCTCGGCTCTGCTGTTTACACGTTACGTATCAGAATACAAGATTCCTATTTAATGGAGAACCACCTTAACTGTGTTATTGTAGATGTGTGAGCTCCTCGATGTCAGCAACTATCGTCCAATCTGCTTGCTGTCCTGTCGTCTACAAACTTTTCACACGAGTCGTCTTGAACAAGATTGACAGAACACTGGACGAAAGACAGCTATGTGAGCAACCAGAGCTTCGAAAAGGATTCAGTGCGACGGGTAGCGCCGACACGATAACAAACCTAACTGAAGTATCACCAGAGTATAGGAGACCACTCTATCTCATTTACATCTATTTAAAGAAATTTGACCCAGTTGCGACAGAAGGAATCATGAACAGATTGGAGGTTCCTACTGAGTATATAAAGATTCTTTGTGAGCCATATAAGAATTTCACAGCCAAAATGTCTCTTCAATGATGGTGAGATATTGGCAAAACTCCGGACCGCAGGTGTCTGCGGTGGGGATCGAACGCGCTATTGTCCTTTCCGGGGTGTAATGCGTTCACCACCACACCATGTGGGTCCTTCGTTTCGCCTGTCTCTCAGCTAGCTCTGATATTTCTTTAGTTTATCCTTCTTTATAGTTGTTATATTTCGCAATATGTCCTGCCATTAAAAAAGGAGTAGGCAGCAAATAAAATGATCAAAATATCTCTATTTCGATGGATTTTTTTCTGCGCCTCCTGTGCGATACCAGACTTTCAGTGAAGCAGTAAATTATTAGCGAAGGTTATACACGGGTGGAAGTATTATCCAAGTATCACCATTTTGCAACGATATTAACATCGAAGTCAAAAGAGGGATTAGGTAAGGCGATTGTGGCGGCGATGAGGTGAGGTTCAACCTTACATGAATACCAAGTCGTTGTATATATTAGTTCTTGCAGCTGCCACGCGGGTCTTTTTCCGTAACTGTCGTGAACAACCTCGAGTTTGGGTTACAATAGTTTATAGCAATAACAACTGTACAATAATATTATCTGGTATGGGGTTAGGTAGGTGTATACGAGCGAGATTGAAGTGAGTACAAGCAATGCAGTTGAAGGAAGTTAGGTGGGTATCGGAATTGGAGCACTGAGGAACTGGGGGACTGAATGAATACAGCCGCACGCTGCCAACACTTGAAGACAAATCTCTCGTCTTCTCTTTGTCTTAGTTCTGTAGTAGGTGGGGGCTTTGTCAGAGAGAACTAAAAACAGTGCTTGAAACGTTTCTCAGGCAGTGCAATCTGATAAGGCGATAGACAAAGCATACGACTGTAACCGCAGATAATTTGTTGAGACAACTGCGAACGAAATGTTAGACATAAGATTATCAAATTGTAATGTGAGGAAAGGTCATGGAAAAAGGATTTGAAATGTCAGATATAGAGAACATTCCATTATTCGTGAAGAATGTTCTCTATAGCGATACCATCTCGCCAATGTTATTCGTTGCTACCTTCGAGAACCACGGATCTCCCTCATATGAGGGATCTCGAGCCGGTTAGTCGCGAGGCTACGTGGCGCGTCCCCAGGCGGCGGATAGGGAGTTAATCGCGGACCAAAAGCGACCTTTGCTTCCCTGAGACGCAGGAAGGGCATACGAGCACTGTAATCGGGCAATATGGAAGTGAAAATCTACAATCGACAAGTACACCATCTTCGCTTTCTGGTGACATCATTCTTTTAACACAAAGAATTAGCTATTACCTAGGCGGAACAAATGTTTTCCAGCTTTGATAACGAATGTGAAAAGATTTGTTCCTCACTAAATCCCACAAAATGATGTTTTAGAAGAGCGAATTGAATTCGCATGTCCCATTTACTCTAAATGATACGAGTGTCACCGAAAATTCCGGCTCCGTTTATGGAGACAGAAAAATAACATGACGAACGATTAACTCTCACTGTTGACTGGAGGGAAACGAACTGCTTGTGGAGCCTTCGGAAGCATCGAGAACACAGGAAGAGCGACGAACTGCCAATACGTTTCCACCGTTTTGCCCCCACAGTACTCCTTGACTTAACATGTGCTTCAAAAACCTGGTCGCTTCAAAAGCAGAATGAAAGATCTTTCGGCATTACTGAACACGCAGTCGAAAGGACGATGAGAGGAGTATTCTGCACCACGAATGTTAAGAAAGGGACCGAATACTCCGGCCTACGTCAGCGATCAAAATTTAAAGACGTCGTTCCATACGTCAAACTGTCGAAGATAGGGTGGGCTGGACACGTTATGCGCATGAACGGCATCTGATGGGCAAGAACCGTTGGTGACTGGATTTTGTGGGATGTCGAACGTGCGTCAGGAACACCATCGATGGTCAGAGTTCTTCACGACAACCCTTGAAGAAAGATATGATGCTCAATCAGTCCCTTAGGCAAGTAGGACCCACTGAGCTATTCTTACGTGCAACAAGGAAAAATGGAAGATTTACTGGCGCCCGCTGAAGTCACTCATGATCACTCATGAGTTACTGAAGTCATGATCAATGGGACGGCACGTGACTGGTGAGAGGTTCTCTACTTCGCTGATAATATCCTCTATCTTTATACTATTACATGGTCTTGAATTATTACGATAGCGCGAGGTTGTTAAAGAAAGTATTTTGTCTGAAGTTTTATTATCTTCATCTATAGCAACTATTGCTAGAATATAACTACAACGATGCTGACATATTACCCAGGATCGACTTTCTATTAACCTCGCCACTGGATTATGAATTCGTCGTTTTCTCGCTCAGCAATCGCGAGGTTGTTAAACAGCATACGTTTACTTCCATGCAATAACACAGATACAACACAATCGCAGCTGACGTTTCGGCAGAATCGCCTTCTTCAGAGCCTGGAAGGGTACACTAATACGCAACCTACTAGGTCAAACACTTCAACAGCACAAGCAGAAAGATGAAAATCTGAGCGATAATTACAAGATCTACGGCTTCTGCTTTTTTCATTTTTTCATTAAGTTGCGTATTAGTGTACCCTTCCAGGCTCTGAAGAAGGCGATTCTGCCGAAACGTCAGCTACGATTGTGTTGTATGTGTGTTATTGCATGGAAGTAAATGTATGCTGTTTAACAACCTCGCGATTCCTGAGACAGAAAACGACGCATTTACAATCCCATGCCGAGGTTAATAGAAAGTCGATCTTGGGAACTACTAACGCGTCCAAGGAGCTTGAGACCACTTTACACTACTCTCTTTCTTCTGTATAAACCCTCTTTTATCTGGTTTTGCATATTCACGTGATACCTAATAGAACATAGGAACTGATCTCTGCAAACAAAGGGCCATCCACCTTAATTTGTAATTCATCACATCGCAGGTTGTGCTGAGATATTTGCATAACTCTAGACCGCAGGTGTCTATGGTGGGGAACGAGCACGAAATTGTCTTTTCCGGGGTGTAACGCGTTCACCACCACACCATGCGGGTCCTTCGTTTC
>MQTX01000103.1:533248-716600 GCA_009735665.1 Angiostrongylus cantonensis
TTCGACTGAAACTCTCAGCTAGTTCTATCGATCTCTGCCATCAGCACACCTGTCAGCGGGATTGATCTGGGCAGCGCAAGTCGGCAATGAACTCAGTTAAGCTGAGGCTTTTTTAGTTATAATCACAATCTTAACCGTTTTTATTTACTGCGCTCCCGAGATCAATTCCACTGGCGGGTGATTGTTGTTGGCAAAAGATCGATAGAACTAGCTGAGAGACAGGCGAAACGAGGGACCCGCATGGTGTGGTGATGAGCGCGTTACTACCCGGAAAGGACAATAGCGCGTTCGTTCCCCACCATAGACACCTGCGGTCCAGAGTTTTGCAAATTTCTCAGCATCGTTGTAGTTACATTTCGCATTTTATCCTGTCATTAAAAGTAGTAGGTAGTAAATAAAAACGGTTAAGACTTTTGCTAGAATAGTTACTATTCTTTCATCATATCGTAGGTTTGTGGTAACCACATTCGTGGTCTCTCACATCGCTTTGTAATCTTGTAGCATGTAAACGTTTTCACTTTATTGAGAAAAACATTGGTTGTCGTAAACATCCTTTGTTATCCACACTCTTTTATGCAATCAGAATTTTTTGTGTGTTGTTTCTGTTCCAAAACATCACGAGTACGATAAAATAAAGGGCAGGAAGTTATCTGGGAAACGGTCCTCAGTCATCCGATCTGATCACGAGGGAGCTGGATGTGGAATTCGACGAATGTTTTCGTTCTGGACCTGTGCCAAACCATCGCGTCCTCCAGAAGACATTTAGATATTCTCGTGAGACAATATGGTATTCGACCCCCTGTGCATCATGTGTGATGCGCCATGTAGTTAATCTAAGGTGTTCTCTCTTATGGTACGTGGTCACTGTTGAATATTAACTTTGCAGTCATGCACCTCTAAACACGCTAACTCTATCGTGTGTTCACATTAACATCATCGCAGTATACTCATACGCTTACATGTATTCTTTAATACGATAACCTAATCGCAATTTGCTTACAAATTAACACACAACCTCATCGCAATGTTACCACAAGCTTATATGTAGCCCTTAACGAGTTAACATCATTAGAACGACATCACAAACCTACACATAGTGTCTAACCCTATAGTATTGTTGTTTGTGAGTTGGATATTACGGCCTTATATAAATTCCTTAATGTGCCTAAATCTTGTGACACTATTGATTTATTATAAATGCACATGGCGCTGTTTCACTGGCCTATAACAGAGATGCTAGCTAATCCGCCTTCCCCTCACTTATTGATCATGATACTATATTGCAGTCTGTATTGTACCAATGATTATATTTCGTTATTCTTGAATTATTATTGTTATAAACGGTTTAATTAACAAAGTTTAATATATTGCTCTGCGACAATTACGGAAAAGCTGCTCGCAGCAAATTCTACGAAGTCGAGCATTCTGCTCAAAGCTAGTGATCATAAGGTGTTGAGAACTGACTCTTAGACCCCTTTTCCACTAGCAACTACTATATCATCTACCTTAGAGTCGATGATTCGATTCGATATTCGAAGTCATACGTCTTCTCGATGCGATGTCTTCGTCTTCGTCTGAAGTCGAGTCTTTTTCAGTAAAGCACCGCTCGAGTGAGGCAATCTCAACTGCTGACGCTGTTTTATACAGGATGGTTGTTTTCGATAATGATTGCCCTTTGATAATAACTTTTGTCAGTGTTAAATTAGCTAGCAAGCAGTGAATAGCAAATTAGTTTTTCAAACCAGCCGTCATTTAACCTCAGCATTAATAACCACTACCTTCCTGGATTATTAAGCTAGCACTAGGCTGACAGATGAAACTATCATATCGTCTCATAGTATTTGTCTCTTGTTCCCTCTACACTCTCATTCATTATATGACGAAATCATCACCACTTGCTAGTATCACCGGAGGCCCTGGATCGATGACGTACTGAATGAACTTTGCCATGCTTAGTGAAACAGCGACACACTCTACACAATGCGACTCCTGCTGTCGAGCACGCGCAGCTAATCGCCTCTAGCTAAGTAGCTTCGCTCACTCCGTGAACGCTATTCGATGGCTGTTATTGATTGTTCACCTCATTCGAGCTGTGCCGACACCCTGTCACGTTGCCACCGTGCAATGTCCTTGCGATTTAAAGATGTGCGATGATGCTGTCCACTCCCGCTCAAAATTCTTGGCGACCACAAACCACTAAGGTGTTTGAGTAGTACTTTTCTACTTCACACTGTTTATATCTCTTTCACTGATACTCCTACGCCTACAGTTTCTAACGTTTTTTGACTAGGTTGCTTAGCTGCCCCATGAGTTTAAGTATGGTTTTTTCACCATACTTTCGTGACAGATGACTACAAAATCTGAGTGTTTTCCTGAGTAGATGAATACAAGAGCTTGGCGATCACTGATTCAGTTTGAGTACTGCTGATTTTCCGAGGAATCGCTGAAACTACATTTGATTTCAATAGCGTTGTGATGATCATTGTCGAATTTCTATTCCTTCCTCATTTCTTCAACGGATGGATGGCAGCATGGAAATAAACTCAGCTGTTACTTAGATTATCCTGGAGTTTTAAACTGTCTGCGATCTTTCCTTTTTTTAGCTATGCAATAATAGCATGAACTGCAAGTGTGAAAATATTTGGAGAATACCATCGTGCAGCTGACGGACCATCGGGCTCGACATCTTGCATAGAACCAGGGTGTATGTTAGATTGTTGGGGTTTTTTCACTTTTTTATTTTGGAGTGTTTTGCTTATGTGTAGCTGAAGATGTAGTCGTAGCCGAAGACTATTTGAGGTGACTACTAGATGGGGGAAATGTGATTAGACACTAAGACACTAATGTGGTTAGACATTGCCATGGTTGTTTTCTCTGCGAAGGCAGCTTTGCCCATCGGTGCTATAACGTCTTGAACGCTGAAACTGATTATGTGGTAGCCCTGAACACAGGTTCCATAACGATTACGAAAACTTGTGTCTTTTTCAGCAGTGTATAGAAATATAGGCACTATTGTCGAAAAAATAACAAGGAATCTTTCGTGCGTTGTAATCGAGGTATTCCTTCATGTGCCTTACATTGACCCTTGGTGAACAACAAGGGTGACGTTTTGATGCTGATAAGCCTTCGCGAATTTGTTTCCGTGTTTAACGCAACGCAAAAAGCACATTGATACTCCATGCTTCTGATTTCTGTGGACATCTGTTATCTGGTCAGTGAATAATTTGCCTTAAAGCCAAGTAGTCTATTTTATTTGTTGTTTGCTTTCGTTCAATGCTGATCATAAAAATCTAATTGTCCCTATTAGATAGGTGACAGACGCCTCATGAAAGGTAACTCGTATCTATTTCTCTTCATTTTAAGATTTTCGAATCGCTCTTGCATCAAAGCGTTTCTTCTTAAACATCTGTGGAGACGTTTTGTCCACGATATGTGGTGAACTGTAAACAACAATAAAAGATAGGTTTGATGTAACGTGTACTGTAGTGAACTTCTGCATGTCGCTGTGGAACCATATCTCATTTTTCTTCCCATTTCGAGCGGACGAAATGCAGCTCAGATCTCTTGGTAGAAGGAATAAAACAGGTTTTGTCGTTACAGATTTCATGGCCTTTGACGAACACCTTGTTATATTCAGCCGGTTCTATCAAAAATTGTTATTACTTTGTTCTATTTATTGCCACTCGTTTTTCGAGCTATGAGATTGTTTTTCTTTCTAAAGTAGATGTAGAATGGTGTAGAGTGTAGGAGTAATGTATCTATGCCCATTGTTGCTGTCATAAACATTCTCATCGATTGTTATGCTAGTCATTAATCACCATAGCTTTATGAAAGGCCAAGTTTTTTTCTCAGCACTTGAGTGCTAAGAATTGTTATCGCTATGCTACTATTTGGCATAATTACTCAAGTTTGAGGTGAAAAACTGTGGCACAATAAAGTACTACTTCCAGAGGCCGAAGGAAAAGTCGCTTTTATCACCTATCGGGCATTCTACCACTGGACCAGCGCTGAACCAATAGTATGTTTTATAAATTTTCCTAGCAAAAAAGCAGCAGAAACAGCGAATTAAAAAGGGAACTTGGTTTTGAAAAATCCGCAAAAAGATTTTGAAAATGAATTTGGTGTCGAAGAGATCTGTTTCTTTGCCCTGAACCGATGTAAGATAAAATCTGAAAAAAATAGGCAACCGAATAGCGAATAAAGTGAAATTAGACCTTAATGTGAACAATGAGAATGAAGGTTTGGAGCTGTTCTGAGAACGCGGAATATCGTTGATGTGTTTTTCATTAATGTGTCGTCTTACTTAGTACTAATGCGGCTAGCTTCTTGTTCTACTGAGAAGATTTGGAAACCTTATGAAGATTTGGAAACCTTATGAAGATAATGGTAGTTATATTAATAATAAGCTCAGGAGTCTTGCAAAAAGTTCCTATGGGAAAGATTGAATATAATCTCAAATAAGTTCATGGTTTCTCCAAGAGTAACATGAGGGTTCTTTTAATATAGCTCTGAATCACATCCCATCTATCATTTTGAGTGGCAGAGTACCAGAATTACAGGAAAACAGCATAATCATGCGTACCTGTATCTATGTAGGTGCGGTTGCGTATATTTATGCATTATTTTTTTTTTTTGGAACTTGGAAGCTAAGTGAACTAATCTGATGCTATTAGAACTAGATAACTAGGGAAGAACGGCTCATTTAGTCTTGAATCACCGATTCTTCTACTGGCTACCTTGTTCGAAAAGAAGGCGGGTCATTTCTTTGCATTTGAACGCACGATGCTGCAACTTGTTCTCCACTCTCCTATACTTCTGTGTGTCGTCTCCATTTTTTTTTATATTTACGACGAAAACAAGCTTCACTTTTAGCCATTATGTTATGGGCTTTGTTTTTCTAAATCGTAACGCCTCATATGAAGAGCTACGTCTCCACACACAGTTGGTTTTGTTGCAATGTTTTTTGTATGGTGGTCAGTTGGTTTGAAAATGGTGCCACCTTCGTGCTACAAAGGGGAACGACGAGAGAAGAAAATAGTTCCCTTTTTTATTGCAGCATTTGTACTTTTTTAACGCAGTGACGTAGATGTGATGCAACACAGCTTGAAGCTGACCATTAATAGATGACGGACAATGTACATTGTATACAATGGCAGCTGTCCAAAAATGCGCCCTTAACCATTAAACAAACACCTCTGAGCTCGTGATGTAGTTTATCTGTTGTAATAAGGTCTTTTAAAATTTGTGAATCTTCTTGAAAAGCATGCAGGTGTTCTTATTCTTTAACAGCAAGATTGAAAGTCAGTGTTTTCTTTTTGAGGAGGCACAAGGTTGATGACAGCAAGATTTGAATAAATCCTTTCATTAACAATGTTCATGTCTGCTTGAGAAGGAAACACCGAACCTTATTGTATGGTACTGAGGTTAATAAAAAGTGAATCCACGTAACAAAATTACATTTTTGTTAAGCATAGTAAACATATTTTCTTCGATTTCTCCGTCGCAGCTTTTATTTCGAAAGTTGAAGGGAATAAACAATTATGGTTTCGTAAAGTAGGACAGGATATTGTCCACAAAGTGTCTTAATGGCTATGATTGTCGTACTCGTGTCTGTACTCCTAAAATATGCATTTCTCTTTCAGTTTTTACAGACATTAACTTTGAATACATAGGAATCTAGGAATGATTTCGAAAGGACGATTTTTATACCTAGAACATTAAGGGAAATAATTATATTCTAGACAGCTGTTATGTCTTAGTACAGCAGTGTGGTCGTCTGGTCAATAAGCATCTTTTACAAGGGTAACACTACGCGAGTATTCAAGCCCACGATGTCTCGCGGTTTTTAGGTTTATAATTTTGGTTGATCTACTTCAGATTGCGCGCAATTATTTGGAGAAGTGTGACACAAGAGGTGCCCTTACAGGGTGGATACGCAGAATCATCGCGATTCCTGCGTTATAGCAGCTCAGTGACGCGAAAAACATCTTCTACAAAGGTAATAGTATGCGACTATCCAACTTTGCGATGCCTTGAGGTGTTTAGGCTTGTAATTTTGTTGGATCAATTTCAGATTTCACGCCGTTATTTGAAGTGCAGCACAATAGATGACCTAACAGGATGGATACACAACGTCGTCGTGATTCCTGCGGAAAAGCAGTCCACTGACCCTAAGAAATTTTACAATGTTTTACCCCCTTCCCGTTCGAAAGAGTAAGTGGGTTCTTCAACAGTACAAATACTTTTGAGTCATTTAGTGCTTGGGGACCAATTTCGGTTCAATTTGAGGTTTTCGGGACCGCACCTGTTAGCTCCGGACCACACCGGAGTACGATGGTGTGCAAAGTAATAGGCATCACAATAGAAATAATGCGTGAGCTAAAAGTGCGGTCCCGAAGGCCTCAAATTGAGCCGAAATTGGTCCCCAAGCACTAAATGACTTAAAAGTACAAATACTATTCTTTACAGAGTAGGGAATAGTGTGGTATGGAGCAACTGCGATTCAGGAGTTTCGGCTCTGAAGAGGGCAAAACCTCTTTAATCAACTGTAGTGATTTAGTGACAACCTCGTGCATGATCATCAAGAAAACAGTGAATTATAACTTTCTTATTGAGATATTTTGTGACAATGTGGTATAGGACCATGTAATATATTGGAAGAAATAAGTGAAAATATATTACTGTGGAAGCCTTTGTTCGTTCTTCCATTGCTGGATAAACTACTTTCGTGTGCGTTGTTTTAGGCTTAGGTGTAAAATTTACATGTTATTCGTTAATTGTAATGCATAGTAACGAGGATTTTTTTTATAAATAAAATAAAAAATGTTGCAACTTCGTGTAAGCTCTTCGAAGGAAGAATGCAATGAATAGTGTTCTATGATCGCTTGCTCATTCGAGGAGGTGTCATTTTCTTTGACCATAAATTCTGTGACATGTGAGGTCGGGTCATGTAATAACACTAATAATAATAGGCGAAAATTTATAACTGTGGAAGACTTGGTTCGCTTTACCACTGCTAAATACAGTCCTTTTGTGTGCTTTGTTCTAGACATACAAGTAGAATTCACATGGTACTCGTTTACTAACAACATGAAATAATTCCTCTGTGCTAACTTAAGCAGGTGAATGTAGTGCAGTGGTAGGAGGCGCCTTGCAGCACATATGAGATCGATCCCGCACCCGAGGCTCACGAAGCCTTTCATCTCTCCAAGGTCGGCGGACTTGTTTAGAAGGGTAACAGAACAGACGCGATACATCGGCAGGTCACCGCGAGTCATTGTAAAGGCCAGATATGCATTCAATCACCTCCAGCGATACTTAATGAAGTCGAATGCATGGCGTATTCCTCAGGGATTGATCAACTCCGAGAGCTTCAATCGGAAACTCGGTTTCCTCTTGTGACCTGTGTAAAGCAGGATACATTCATTCCTGATTTAGCACCTTCAACAGCAGTGACCTCAATTTATTCTTGGGGACTAGAGCTCTTGAATTGTGGGATAAAAAGGGCAAAATGTGAGATGCTCTTTGGTCTATTTCTTGTGCGTCCCAAGCACCTTGCTCTTCTTTTCTGGCTCTGAAAATAATCATTTTTTATTACAGGTGACGTTTAGCTACGATGTCTTCTCGTTATAGTCATTTCCGTAAGGTAGCATTTGTTTTCTGAGCCTTTATTTTCATGACTCACCATCACATCTACTGTGTGCATCCCAGCGCTTCTTTCACCTATTCGTTTTCCTCGCACTCATTGTCTTCGAAGCGAAGATCTTCGAATATATCGCGTGTTGCTTCGTCTGCTGCTTAAGGACTTTCTTCTTCCTCATAAATGTCGTAAAATACCTATCGAGCCGATTCACATTGCAATGTTGGGGGTAGTCGAGCAAAGACAATCCCACGCAGATTGAAGGAGAGCTTTGCGAAGTGGGCTGAACAGCACCTTGTTTCTTGTTAGACCACATCACTAACCTCTGCACTTTTCCTTCCGATCTTTTTAGTATATTTCTTATTTTACAGGAAAGTGATGCAAAAAGATAAGCATTGAGGGAATATACGTCGAGACTGTAATTTGGTATTCAACCACTCACTGTTTTTCTTGTTGAGAAAACATGAGGTTTTTATTACAGCATTTATTAGCATACAATTGCCGACTTTGCGATCTCGCGTTCTTGAGAACTTAGAAAGGTCATATTGACGTGCGATCTACTTAGCCAAACATTTTCATTACCAGCACAGAGAAAACTTGACACATGAATTTCTATTTGTCTAATTAACATCGCTTTCCAAAAACCCACCATTTGGTTTCTTGTAAATCTTTAACCAGTTAATTGAATTTCGGAACGGTATAGAAGGGGGTGCCTCCCGACGCCTCATGCCATTACAAGCATTCCATTCGATTTCTAAGCGCTGCTGCTAAAAATATCAGTCACAGTACTTCAATGGTCAATCAATGCTCGTTACAACGCTTCCTCATCTCTCGTCGGGAAAGATTGAGAAAAACGTACAAGAACACGTGTCGTTGCTTTTCGCTTAAAATTCGTGCTATGTTAATAACATGAATACATGAAAACAAAGTGTAACAAGTGCATGCTGTTTGATATGTGAAACTGCACAGCAAAACTGGTTGTTCTGATGTGAAAAAATTCCTTTGACTTGAAAATTTTAAGACAGCGTATACAGTTAGGCTACTCCAACTTCTGGATTTGTCTGTGGGCAATCTCGATTACACTGGCAAGCAGCTTAATTTACTTTTTTTGTAGTTTTCGGCTTACTTCGTCGGAAGCTCTGTAATGATGTGATTATCGCAAAATCCACCTACTTTTTTGCAGACCCTAATTGAAATTTAAAAGAATCTGATAATGTAGGCGCTTGTGGCGCAGTGGTCGAAGGCGCCCTGCAACATACGCCTGGAATCGATCTCCGCACCCGTTGCCTTCCAAGCCTTCCACCCTTCTGGGGTCGGCAAATTGGTACCGGACTTGTCTGAGAGAACAGCAGCACTAGCTCAGTACATCGACAGGCCACAGCGAGTCATTTTAAAGGCCAGATATGCATTGAATCAATTCCAAATTATGTTAATGAAGTCGAGTGTGCACTGCGCATCCCACATTGGTCAACGCCGAGAGTTTTATCCTTTATGATGAAGTGACTTTGAACATCACGTCATTTAGGAAATCTCCATGAAAAATTTTTTGGTTGCCGTACTTTGGTACTGCTGACTGTTCAGGAAGGGGAAGGAGGAAGTTCTAGAGGAAATCACGTAGTTTGGTAGCTTTAGAATGCCACTATAATGAAGCACATTCAAATGACCATGTGTGTTAAACTAAAATTTAAAGGCAGTAAGCTCAGAAGCTTCGCTTTGTTTCTATTTATATATCAACATGTGTTATTTTTATTTCATATCAATCACCAAATGTACTGGTGCACCCTGTCTAAGAATATCCAGCAAAGTCATCGTTTTGCTGAAAATTTATAACCGGACAATTTAGTCCTCACTATGAAGTCTTTTTCTGGATTGGCACTTCTATAGTACAGTGATTTGCTTAAATTTTATTTTAGCTTCTGGCTCCTCTACTGCTCTTTCATGGACTTCGTTATGCAGGCAGGACACCATCGGCAAGACTATCTCGAGCTATTAGAGTCTTGCAAGATCTAATGTCTTGACCTACGCATGTGTCATTCATTAGTCCGAAATTAAAAAAAGAAGAAAGGGTTGAAAATATTGCTCTACATTTAGTAAGATGGTGGTATGCTATCAAAATGACCGAGAATCGTTCAACTCGGCTTTTCAGTGCTTTAATTTTATTGCATCATTAGTCTATAGCTTGTTTTTCCTCCCCTTTTATTGCAGAACATAAGGACAGTATGCCCGACTGTTCAAGTCCTCTCGTTATGTTTTAAGCCCGTGCATGAGCGTTTCCACATAGGCTGGAGAGGATGAACTCTGATCTCAGACACGTGTAGTACCCATTTCCTTCTGCTGGAGGATGGGAGGTTTGTTGAGTCCGGGGTGGGGTTCGGCTGTCCTGTTGCTCGCAGTGGCTGGCTGGACTACCCCACTATTACTGCCATCAATCCTAAAGTGACGTCGACGATTTTATTTAGGAAGATAACAGAACTCTCTCGATACATCGATAGACAGCCGCAATTCATCGCAAAGGCGAGACGATGCTCTCTAACGATGCTTGGTGAAGTGGATTTCATGGGCATCCCTCAGAGATTAATCGACGCCGAGAGTTTTATCCTCTACACTTTTCAGTACTTCATTAAAGAATGAGCAACCGAAACACTTTTTAATGCGGAATATTCAGAGAATCAAATTCGCCTTTTTATTGCCTGCAGATGCAACTGATTACTATTGTAGTACATCCCAGCACTAAACGAGACCCCTGCAACAAAGAAGTGTTGTACTGAGAAAGGCAGAATGCATTGAGAACGCTTGGGAAGCTCATCGAACGATCCTAGAGAATCATTTCTTGTGTGACAATGGTCGACCTAAAGGCAAACAGCTAGCATTGTAAAAAATCAAACAGACGGAATAGAATAATCTGTAACATCCAGCATTACTATCGGGAACTCTTTTCTCGTCATACGGAATTGTCTTCAGACGAGAAACTCTCTTATCTTCGACACGATCACTAGTGAAAACATTCTCGGAAGTTTATCTTAAGAACCTGCCCCCATTAAACCTCGGCAGAATTGTTCAACAATTTCCTCGATGACTGAGCTGACACGAGGCTGGTATGAGAACTATTATTTGGCAATGGTTTCAGCGTCTTCGCCATTTGCACAGCCGTGTTAATCCGACTTAGTGGTCCATCTTCGGAAGGTTAATGAGCTCTTGTAAGTGAGAGTTTTGCTGTGATGGGATAAATAAATTTGTGGCACATTGGCTAGGATATACATTTGACAGTTTTATTAGAATTTAAAATTACTTCAACTTTAACTTTAATTACTACAAAAGGTAATTAAAAGACTAATAAAACCAAAACAGTTAGTTGGTAGATAATTCTAAAACGCTGCAGCAATCGATAAAACCTTTGAATATTATTTGCTCATGGGGGCGCAACGAATGTAACAAAGCACAAGAAGCTCTAAAAATCCCCGCTCCTGAAGTCCTTCTTTTGATCACCTACCACCATCAAATCGAGGAATGAAGTTATTATTGATCAATTCGTGTTGTTATTCTAGTGTTAACATTTTCCCTTTCTTTTTTCCCGTACTTTAATTCACTTGAATATGCTCCTTCCATGGATTATTGTAGCGCGGTGGTTAAAGGTTACCAATAATAAAAACGTGTTCGTTTGTTCGACATGGCGCCAACGAAAAATCGAACTTTCTATATCTCCAGAAAACGATACCATATTTCTAAAGGAGAGCAACTTTTTTTTTAAATCAGTAGTTTACTGAAAGTCATCCCATAGATTAAGTTTCCATTTAACAGATCACTTATGCTTAATGAAGTCGATTAGAAGATAGACCATAATGGAATGGTTGAGACGAGTGCTAAATCTCCTGAATTTTCACCAATCACCAGTATCGCCTTAGTTCCACTAATCAACTCGAGCTAGTAATAGGAATCGCCATTTTTCCGTATCACACAGGAGAGTTACAGAGTAAGCTTCGATAAACACGAAGAGCCTCTGGCATTTCTCTGCAAGCGCCCGTTCCTGACACTTCCTTGAGATGTAATGTTAACCGTAATGGCCTGCCATCATCTGCGGTGCCGTTGCTTGTTAGATTGAACTTCGTTTGGCGCTAACAAAAAGGCTCGATATTCGAGAAAGTTTTCAGTATAATACCTTCAACACTTTCGGAAATCTGACTATCACAGATTGAATAACAATAGCTTCTTCTTTAGAAATACAAGATTACGTAAAGTAGGTACAAACGGTTATATCATGAATACTCAAGTAAAATAACACACGACGATATTTGAAAATTCAGCATCCTATTGCTACTACTATTGCTACTATATAAGCAGTTTTTATGCACACTTACTCTTTGTTAAGCAAGATAAAAAAATTTCCACTCCATCGTTAACTAACTCTTTTGCGCGTGATATGTCCCAGACGAGGTCCACGGACCCCGAAAGAGCCCCCAATTTCGCAGCGTTGGGTAGGATGAGTGCGGAGAGGCTGCTAAAATCTCAGGGCCAATGGAAGCTGCTTGGAACAAAAACTATGGTGATGATCTGTACCTACAATGCACGTACAGTTACAACCGAGTCCTCGATAGAAGACTTGCTCATGCAAGCAAGAATGATAAGGTACGACGTCATCGACCTGGCAAAGACGAGACGACGCCACCCATTCAACCCTGTCTATGACTCTGGAGAAGAACTGTTCCTCGCAACATGCGACAGTAGAGGAGAAGGCGGTGTCGGCGTTCTCGTCAACACGAGTTTCTCCATGAACATCGATTCATTCGAACAGCTTACCAACCTGATCGGACGTTTACGATTAAAAAGTTGTGGATCAATACCGGCTTTGACAATCTTCGTCGTTTACGCGCCAACATCAAAATATGACGAAGATGAAGTCGAATCGTTCTACAAGGACTTGGAGAGGTTCTACAGAGAAGACCATACATTCTTCAAGGTCATCATTGGAAATTTCAATGCCAAGGTCGGACTAAGAAGATCGTCTGAGAAACGTCACATTCGGACCCACGGATTAGAATGGAACGAACAGGGTGAGCGGCTCTTTGAGTTTATCATGGCGACCAACACCATCCATGGTAACTTGCAATTCCAGAAACCTCACCGTCAACGCTGGACGTGGGAATCTCCCAAAGCAGAGTACAATAACGAAATAGACCACATCATAGTAAATAGAAAGTTTTGCCTAACCGATGTCGCTGTTGTCCCAAAATTCTACACGGGATCAGACCACCGTCTCCTTCGTGCAAGGTTTTATTTTTTAGCGGAAAGGAGAAAAAGCAGCTAACTTCAAAAACCGAAGTCCCAGAACCACCACATACTGGGACTTATTCAACTCATTAGTGGGCTGTTGGGAAGATGTCGTTGTTGACAAGATCGACGAGGAATACGATCGCCTCATTGAAGAACTTCACGTTATCACCATGAAAGCTGAGAGTTCGAAAGTCACCAAGAGACGTCTGTCTCCAGAAATTCTCCAGCTAATACGCCAGCGTGGAATCGCACGAGCTGCAGGCAACCGCGAACTAACGTCCCAATTTGCGAAGCAGTGCAGACAGGCAATAAAAGAAGATCTTAAAGAGAGAAGAGCAGCAGTAATGGTCGAAGCTGCAGAGGCCGGAAAATCTATTCGTAAAGCCCGCCCAAGCTTCGCCAATTACAAGACCAGGATGATTGCACTCCGACGCCCAGACGGAACAATAACAGCGTCCAGAAAGGCAATGAAGAAAATCATACACGAATACTACTTAGATCTCTTCGATAGCCTCGTCCACCTCCGGTCATATGAAATAAAAGAGGATGGATATGCTGTTTCACCGGTTCACCCTTCCGAAATCCGACGTGCCATTTCGTAGGTGAAAAATCGAACAGCACCAGGTCAGGTCCGAACAGGATAAGATCAGAGCATCTAAAGAACCTTCCGCCAGTCCTCGTAAGCACTCTGCCTCGGCTCTTTACACGTTACCTGTCTGAATGCAAGGTCCCTACTTAGTGGAAGACCAGCAAAACCGTGTTGTTGTTCAAGAAGGGCGACCTACACGATATAGGCAACTATCGCCCAAACTGCTTGTTGTCCGTCGTCTACAAACACCGGACGAAGGGCAGCCCTGCGAGCAAGCAGGGTTTCGAAAAGGATTTAGTACGATGGACCACATTCACACGATAACAAAGCTCATTGAAGTATCGAGAGAGTACGAAAAACCGCTCTGTCTCCCTTTCATCTACTTACAGAAGGCCTTTGATTCAATTGAGATAGAAGCAGTCATGGAAGCCCTTGGTATTCAAGGAGCCCCTACTCAGTACGTAAATATCTCTCACGAGCTGTACAAAAATTTCACAACCAAAATTTCACCATTCTACAACGATATTAACGTTGACGTCAAAAGAGGAGTTAGGCAAGGCGATACAATCTCGCCAAAATTATTTACGGCCACCCTCCAGAACGTCATGCGAACATTGGAATTGGATAATATGGGAGTTAAAATCGACGGTCAGCAGATACATCCCCTTCGCTTTGCTGATCGTATCGTTCTTATAACACCGGACATTAGCCAAGCGGAACGCATGCTTGCGGACTTTGATAAAGCGTGTGGAAAGATTGGTCTTCGACTAAATCTCAAGAAAACGATGCTCATGAAGAACGGATTTGCTTCGTTTGCCCCATTCACGCTCAATGGAACGAATATCTCAAAATGCTCCATTTATGTCTACCTAGGTCGGGAAATCGCATGTTGAACGACTTAGTTCCAGAGTTGAGCAGAAGAAAACGAGCGACATGTGGAGCTTTCAGGAGCGTCGAGGATGTAGTGAAGAGAACAAAGAACACCCGATTCCGTCCCCACCTTTTCGAATAAACGATGCTTCCTGCCCTAAGGTGTTCATCAGAAACCTGGTCGCTACGTAAGCAGGATGAGAGATCACTCAGTGCTATCGAACGCGCAGTGGAAAGGACGATGCTAAGAGTATCCCGTTTCACACAAGTAAAGGATGGGATCCGAAGCTCCGACCTCTGTCAATGATCAAAAATCAAAGATGCCGTTCTATGCGCCAAACAGTCGAAGATAAGGTGGGCCGGACACGTAATGGGTATGAATGATAACCGATGGACAAGAGCTGTTAGTGACTGGATTCCTCGATATGTCAAACGTACTGCAGGAAGACCACCGAGTCGATGGTCAGAGTTTTTCGCGAAAAGCCTAGAAGAAAGATATGATGCTCGACGAGTCCCTAAAGCGAGGAGAACCCACTGGGCTACTCTTGTACGCCATAGGGAAAAATGGAAGATTTACTGGCGCCCGCTCAAGTCACTCGACGATCAATGGAACTACAGGTGATACAGGTGACAGGTAATGTCTCAGTCTATTGAATGATTGAATTGTTCTGGCACTACTTTAGAAAAGTAGTGAGCTTACGAAACTTAACGGAATCGAATGCAAAACTGAGAGCTTTCTTTCCAATATTAATGTTTTCTTAAAATGATTTCGGGAAAGTTTGCAAGTCCAGATGAAGTCTTTATTGAAAGGATGGGTAGGCAAAAATGTAGGCAACACGATTAACCGAGGGTAGTCTGATATGTCGAGAACCAGCGCTCCTTCACTGACTGCGGCAACAGATTTGTTGACCACAAGGTATGAAGCCGGAGGCGCAGCCACATCCATGCATAGAAGTCAGACAAGGAGTCTGAAAGATTTAAATTAATATTTTCCCGAAATTTAGAAAAAGAAGTACCAAATTTATTTAATTTTCCGATGCTTAGATGACTTACAACGATCTGCTGGACGTGTTTACAAGTGCTCATGCAAGTGCTCCTACACCTGGGGTCACAATAGCTCAGCGTTGACGCTTCCTTACACTTATCCAAACAGTGAGTGTGACAGGACTGTTGACAGTTGGTCATTGGGTGGTTGGGATGCGGAATTATATTGGTCTGCAACGGTTTTTAACACAAATCATGAGACCATTCCTCTGATGGAAACGATATTCGCAAGCAAAAACATCCACTGTAAGTATAAAGGTTGTGTAGCTCTACACATCTTTCTTTAAATACGTTGATCGCTAGTTGTTTCTAAAACAGCTCTAACCCATTTATATTCTTTAGCACTGGCTACCGTACTAGCTGTTTTTGAAGCTTTTGAAGAAGTCTTTGAAACTTACCGGTGGTATCGGTTTAGCACATGTTTTCGGGTTGTGAACATGCATCTTAGACCGACATCCGACTTGGCATCGAGCATTACAGTACTGTATGCATAGCAGTGTCTTGCACTGGGTCCCGCACTGGTTGCGACACGAGCCCTCGCAAGTACTCGCTTGGACTTGGTCGCAATGCACTGCACACGCCATTCGGCAGGAGTCTATACAAGCCAAATTTGTACACAGTGATATACAGTGTCGCGTGCACAAATTTTCACACCCTCGTCGAGAATGCTGCAGCTGAGATTGCTTCCCTAGCGATTGAACCACCTGAAACTAGCTCAGGATATTCACGCATACCTCGTTTCGATTGAAGCATTCTTCCAAAAAGAGCACTAGTTTAGCAAGGTCATTTAAAGGATTTTAAGGAAACCTTATGTATGCGCACTATTACATAAGTATTCCACCTAGATGTGTGGCTATTTTTGCAACAACAACGCTTTCTTGTGCGGAAAATGTTTCTTCGACGTCCTAGTAATTAAATAAGAGCGAAGGAACCTTCTAGAATCACATATATATATATATATATATATATATATACAGATATAATATCTTTTATTGAATCTTGAACTCATCATGCCCCAATATTTTAATTAGTCTTTTTAGCTGCTATATTTCATTTCCTCCCAACGGCGGTTTGCCTCCTTCTCGTGTCTGGAGGCGCTCCTGGTGTGCGATGTGCATCGGGAAATTCATCCCCATGGCAGAGTCTCCCAAACTGAGAGGGGGGCATGCGTTTCCATTAGGAGGCCTAGCTAAGAGTAAACCAATACCAGGATCCGCCACCGTTCTGTTACCAAATTAGTCACGTGGTGGCAAATCTTTCTCTGATCCACAAGGGCGGCGACTGCCGGTGGCGGTGACCACCTGGAGCAAACTGGCTGGCTGACTTCGGGACTTCAGAGAGTCAAATTGGCTAAGGCAGCTAAACTTCGAAACAATGGAGGTTAGGTGAGGTCTGCGCATCCAGTGAGGACGGGCCATCCAAGTATCCAAGTAAGTATATTTCGTATCGGTTCTTTGAAATTACTGATGAATTCAGAATATAAAAAGTTCGGTATTCCAGTGATTTTAGAAATCCATGGATTTTACTAAATTTCGCTTTTACCTCGTGTTTTTTGAATGTTACACAAATCCGACCTACTCTTCGGATTGTTATTGAAGGCAGTTTTGCCATGTTGTAATAAAAGTTGTTCAAAGCTAATACGATTTACCTCCATATGCTGTAAATCATTTCAGCATTTCTATTGCTCTATTTCTTAAATGGAAATCTTCAGTACGTGATCTATTACTGCTGTTTCTTATTGGTATATCGATGCTGCATACTAAAAGAAATCCATCAGTCCTAAATGCCATCACATTCCTCAGCACTTGCTTGTTGACGATAACAGTTACCTGGTCTCGGGCACTTGTGTTGGGGCAAATTTCTCCACTGGTTAGTGAAGAGATAATCAGATTATGCTTTTTGCACTGCAAATACACTGCTTTGAGATGCAGATTCAAGCAATCCTTCAACCCATCCAATTTCAAATAATTTATGGCCTGCACAAGAGACGCAAATGAATCTGAGTTTTCTATCAGGCTCCTTAAATTAGTGTTCAGATTAAATCACCATTAAATGCACCGGAAAATTTAAAAGTAGAACGCCAGTATGAAAGCTTCAACGTTTTCCTAACACGATCTATCATAGCAAATATTTCCGTCAGTATGGAATTATTTTCCAGTAGTGATGTACTCCATAAAATTCTGTAAAATTTTAAAAAATTTTAGAATTAAATTTTTTCCCATGTCTTAAACATAACTCGGCTGCTCAGGTCTCTTGGAATAAATCTACTTACAGGCTGAAGTTGACCTGTGCATTGAAGAAGGCATGTTTGTGGGCAACTGCATTGTCCACTTCTGCAGTTCTCCCGACAAAACTGTTGGCAAGCTTGGCATTGAGATTCGCGAGACTCCTGAACAGATGATATTTAGCTGAAGATGTTTGGATTTAATCATATCATTATTCGCTCATTCAATTGAAGAACGCAGCCCTTGTTTCCTTCAATGTTAAACCTTACCAACTGGAAAGCGGGTTTGGGAGAAGATTTTAGCTGAGTTACTTTTAGAAATCAGTGCTCTGAATGCTAGATATTGCAGAAACGATTTTCAAGGTTTAAAGAGTTTTAGTCAAATCACGATAATTCTGCGGTAAGACTGTGGTATAATTTTTAGTGAAGAGGAGTAATTTTTAAACAAAGTTTTTTGGAATAACTGTTGTGTTGCTCACGCATCCCGCTGCCTGTTAACCTAGCTTGAAGAAGGCTGAATTCTTCAACTTATTATTACGTTCACAACAGGTACGTCATAATTACTAGTACAAATCAGTTTACTGAAACTTTGGTTTGATTGCTGGTTAGCCTGACCTGTTGTAAACAATGTGGTTCACATGCCTGTTGGCAGTTACAAGTGTTCGGTGCACAACTCGATTGGCATGATTGATGACAAGTTACGCAATGGTTGGCCTTTAAAAAAGTTACGAATTAAAGCAAGTTTTTTTTCCGTCTTTTTTAAAAAGACCTCTGTTAACACGGTGACTGTAGAGGCAAATTCCTTTTATGTTTTTTAATATATGTAAGAGACTTGAAAGAAGAAAATGTCATGCTGAATTTCGTTTCATATTTTACCCGTGACGGTGCCAACTGGGACAACAGAAGAATCCAGAAGAAAGCATATGGAGTACCTGGTCCCATTGTCTCTGCAAGTTTAGGCTTTAATTACAATGATAGCTGGCCTTGCATTCTAACAGGGAGAAATCTTGCTTTAAATTAACCAGTGACAAAAAGAAGAGCGATGCAATAAATTCTGCTAAGGACATATTTTGTTTTCAGGTTTTTGTGAATCTGTGACGTATTCGAAGACGTGGCGAATTCAAATTTTAGGAAACAACACAAGAGACGATCGCATTCAAACAAGTGATAGGCGTCGTGCTGTTTGCCTTTATAGCAGGTCCGACATTACTCACGAAGTTTATTACAATAGCAGTTTTGCTGTTACCACAGTAGCTCCTGTGTTCGTATGACTAATGCAACTACAAGAACGCTTTTAGAACTTATAAAGCGGATGTACACAGCATTTAAACAATTGCCACTAAATTATTAGAACTATTTAGAAGCAGCTTGCTTCTATCACTTTCTATGGAACTCTTGAATTAGCTCTCTTTGATAAGATACATGAGATGCAGAGACAAGCGTTTATTCCAACACCATTGGAAACCAAGCCGGAAAGGTGCTTCACCTCGCTATTCGAAATATTAGCTGACGATAGTTGTTTCTAATTGAAGATTTCAAGGACAAGATTTTAAACTGATAACACTCCTCAGTTAACAGCACGGAACTCTCTTGTGTGAAGTGTAGCAACAGTCTAAGTATTCAAAAACATTGAAATATTTGCGAAACTCCGGACCACCACACCATGCGGCTCTTTCGTTTCTGCGATTCGGAGTTTTGCAAATATCTAAGCATCATTGTGGTTGTGTCACACGTAATAACCTGTCATGAAAAATTGTAATAGGCAGTAAATAAAAAGCTAACACTGAAATGTTTGTCTGCATGAACATAATTATTATCGGTCCATGCCTTTCATCTACAACACCGAAGTAGTTTCACGCTGGCCACCATGCGGTTTTTAACAAAGGTCACGCAGGATCTCCTGCCAGAACACTGGACGCCACTCAGGAAAAGCACCTTCGTGCTATTGTACTTTTCTGAAGAACGTTATATCTATGCTATGTCCTACCCAATTTCCTGTAAAAGATATCTCTTCATACATTTTTTTGAAGATGAAGTTATAATCACAATTATTGTGCAGAACTAAGACCGTATAACAGTTTTCTTCAGATTTCGAAATAATATCCACAACTGTTGAGCGAAATCCATGTAACATTACACCAATTCTGAAAAGGAACGACAGAGATACAGACAAGTAAAAAATTTTGGGTACGACTGTTCTGCCAAATAAGTGTGTCAGTAAAATTTTCCTGTACACCTATTCAATACGCTTTGGAAGCTCTTCATGACAGTGTCGAAAAAGTTTGGCGTAATGAAATGCCTCACTTTCCGTTCTTATCCATTATTATTATTGTTAAAAGATGAAGAATATAACGTACAGCGTTGATCAACGCCTTAACGATACGGTAAGCATTCGACTTCATATAACATTTTTAGAGGTGATTGAATGCATATCTGGGCTATGCAATGACTCGCTGTGGCCTACGGATATGTCAAGTTAGTGCTGCTGCATTTGAACACACGTTTGATACCAAACAGTTGATTCCAGGGGTGTGGAACGCTTAGTGAACCCGGAGCGCAGGATCAAACCAAAAGGCATGTCTGTATTTCAGAGCACTTCAAGCCATTGCGCTCCTTTGCCATTGATATCATAACAAACAGTATGAAAACAAGATCTGCATATTTAACATAACACGCCTTGTCTTTATCATATTGTTAAAAGGTTTTACGGTTCAGCGCAAGTGCCGCTAAATTTCCAAGTGTTCTTAGCTGAGCTCACTGAGCAAATGGTAAAAATTAGAAGATTTTTAGGTTTCTTCTTCGAAAATCCGCAGATGAAAATACTCGCTAGATCTGGTACTACGGTCAATAGTCCTTGGCACTATATCTCTGCAAATTCAGTTGAATATCGCAAATTGTTGTGAAATACCATCGTTCTGGGCTAAACACTTGTTACAGTGTGCTTTGTTAATAGAGTTTCAATATTTTTTGTCCCCGTTGTATCAGTGTTTTATGCCACCAAGCAACTGATTGATTCTCTTGTTTCACATCTGAGCAGCTGTTCTTGGCTGACTACATTCCTCGTCCATTGTTAAATTATGATGCTGACTGTTCTCCTACTAAGTTTAAATCTGAATAGAGGTCTATCTACTCATGGAGTCACCTTGAGATTTAACATTCATCCTACTAAAATGCAATATCGAGAAAGGATTCCATTTGTTCTTGATGTTGTCGATAAAAAACCTAACATTCTTCTACGCAGCGTTGAAGGTGTTGCTCTAAGATATAATGGTTCTTTCCATGGATTTGCGATCTGGAGGAGTAGGAAAGATGACTTAGTCTTATTACGACTAAAAAAGCCAGATATCCATCAGAGTATGTGCTTTAGTGATTTGCTATCTTTAGTACTTTTCTTGTTCGAACTTGTCATTTAGACGTCGTCGCCATTTCGATGAAGAGTTCGCACAACAGTCAAATGAAACTAGCCACGGATCAGTATCGTATCACAGTTTTCAAGCAATCACCGAAAGAAGGTACGTAGAAAATTTGCATTCTTTTAATAATAGTAATATGAAGCTAGGACCTAGTACTTTAGAAATGCTCAAAACTGTAATCACTCCCACCGGTACTGCATTAGTTATCTTTTTTTGCGTTCGAAATTTTGAGAGTTCTAATCTTTTTTAACACGGGAACATTTGCAGGTAATCCTATCATGCATCGTTGGTTTAGCTTTCGTAAAGAAGCCTTTTGTGAAATAAGAAAAAAGGATAATGAATGATTTATGATGTCATAGATGATTTGAGCAGGACTTGACTCTGCGTGCACTTGACAAACGACCAATTGAGCAACATGAAATCGAATTTCATCGTAAAACATGAGAACATAACAGCTTCTTCAGTGGATGATATTCCAAGAAATGATGCTGGCTGTATGTGCGTCAAAAGACTGTGTGCGTGCTGTGTATCTCTCCATATTCCTGAATTCGAACGCAACTGTAAGGCATTTGATTTCTGGTTATTTTTCGCTCGAATTAAATTCGTAGGATAAATTGGTAAAAATAGTTTTTTTTATGAATTTTCTTTTGTGAAGGATATTTATGAGCTTTAGAGAGTGTTTCTTTTAGATGCGAAAACCTTGAGTGTTATTTTACAGTATGCGTTAATGCTACATATAATCCACAAACGATAGGGTTGGATATATCGATTGGTATTGATGGTCACTATATTACTCAGGAGATTTCCGGTTGGATTAAATTACCTTTAAGCTTCCCTGCCCTCTAGGACTCCTATTGTTTTAGTTCGCAATCCACCTCCGATTTGCTTCGCCATTCCCTACATGCACGAAATCATCGGCGTTTGTCTGGCATTTACTAAGGTATGTAGAGTTAATGTTTTTTTTCAGCTTTATAAATACTACGTGCACATCCTTTCTGCAAAATTTGCGCGGGATCGAAAGCGCTCGCTTTAAACAAGAAACTAAGAATAAGATGAAAATGTGTTGTTCACTGGTGTTTTTTCTATTCATTTATCTTGAAAGAGATCGAAACGCTAGGTCGAGTGGTGAGGCGAAATCGATCAGTTTCTTTCACATAGTGGCAGATTTTTCTTTTCAGCTCGATATCTCGAAAGTTAAACACGATCTATCAGGGTGTGTCGAACTGGAAGCAGAATTTCTTCATATGCGATTATGTCGAGTTCACCTTGGATGCTTTCTTATGCCAATTTGAAAAAAAAGCAATAAATCTTCTGTTGCTACATGCATTTTTTTATTCTTTGCCTCACACCATATGTATCCATTAGATAGCTGACTGGCAGCAGCCCGGGATTTCTGTTTTTTCTTCAATTTGAGTTTATTTGACCCGTCCTCGCGTCTGCTGTCTGCCTCCTGCGAATCGGTATTCCTTCAGATAACTACAAGAGTGTTTAACAGATTAGCCATTTCATGAATTATCTTTATATCGACACATTATTATTATTAGAATGCAAAAAGATTGTCATGTCATGACTCATTCAATTGAAAAGCATTCATTAATATCGCATCTTTTATGCATGATTTCTGTATCTCTACGGATCTCACTCACAAAGGAATCTCATGCCGAATAGCCGCCATCAACTTGACGCGTCTCCAGGTGGCGAACAGGTGGAGAATCGCGAAGTGAAAGCGACCTTTGCCTTCCTGAGACGTAGATGGATATAAGGGATAGAATCTCTGTTCTGCTGCACCGATTGGGTACTTGTATTTACAAAGCGTGTTGTGAGGAACGCCACATTGGGACCAACGGATCAGAATGGAACGAACAGAGTGAGCGGTTATGTGGGTTAATCATGACGACCAAGACCATCCATGATAACTCGCAATTCCAGAAGCCCCACCCTCAACGCTGGACGTAGTAGTCTTCCAATGGAGAGTACCATAACGAAACAGACCACACCAAAGTAAACCGAAAATTTTGCCTTACAGATGTCGCTGTTTTTCCAAAATTTTACATGGGATCAGACCACCGCCTCGTTCGTGAAGGAATTCATTTGTCGTGGAAAGGAGAAAAGGCCGCTAAATACAAAAAACGAACTCCCAAAACCACTTTAAGCTGGGACTTATTTACTTCACTAGTAGTAAGCCGTCGAAAAGATGCTGTTCTTGATAACATCGGCGAGGAATACGATTGGATCATTTAACATCTTTGCGTCAGCGCTAAGCAAGCTGAGAGTTTAAAGCCGTGAAGAGAGTTCTGTCTTCAAGAACATTTGAGCTGACGTCAGCGAGGATTCGCACGAACTGAAGGCAACCGACAACTCATGTCTGAACTGAAAACAATTAAAGCAGACAATAGAACAAGATCTTAAAAAAAAGAAGAACAGCAGTTATAGTCGAAGCGCAGAGGCTTGGACAAGCTTTGGCAAAGCCCACCAAAGTTTCGCCAATTACAACAGGAAGATGATTGCACTCCGACGCCCAGACGGAGCAGATACAACTTCCAGAAAGGCAATAAAAAAAAGTCGATTCCTACTCTGATCTCTTCAACAAGCACGTCCTCATACCTTCATATAAAGTAAAGGAGGATAGACATGTCGCCCACCGGTTCTTCCTTCCGAAATCCGATATGCCATTTCGTCGGTGAAAAATCTAAGAGCACTAGGCTCGGACAGGATAGGATATGAACACCTTAGTAACCTTCCGCCCATCTTCGTAAACACACTGGTTCAGCTTGCCACATGTTACCTGTCTGACTGCAAGATCTCTAGTCAATGGACGACAAGCAAGACCGTGGTATTGTTCAAGAAGGGTGACCTCCATGATGTCGGGAACTATCGCCCAACCTGCTTGCTGTTTGTCGTCTACAAACTTTTCGCTGGAGTCATAGTTTGGAAAAGGATTTAGGACGATGAATCATATCCACACGACAGCAAGACTCAATGAAGTATCGTAAAAGTGGAAAAGACCACTCTGTCTCACCTTAATCGATTTAAAGAAGGTCTTTGACTCAACTGATAAATAGGCAGTCACGGAAGGCCTTTATATTCAAGGCGTACCTTTTCAGTGTATAAGGAATCTTTGTGAGCTTTACAAAGAATTCGCAACCAATATATCACTATACTTACTTATTTGATACCTGAACGGGCCGTCCTCAATAGTTGTGCGGGCCCCAGGACAATCACCATTTTTCGGATTTGCTGGTTAAGCCATTGTGGTTCCCTGGAATCCCGAGTACACCCTGGCCAAAGTCTGCCTCAGGTCGTCACCACAACAGGAAGTCCCTTGTGGATCAGAGGGAGATTTGACGCTATGCGACTTTGCTACCAGAACGGTGGTGGATCTTGGTATTGGTTTACTCTTGGCTAGGCTTCCTGATGGAAACGCCTGACTCCTTCTCAGCTTGGGAGACTGCCGGGAAGACGAATCCCACCGCCGTATATCGTAGTCCGATGCCCAGGAATACCTCCCAGGGTAGGACAGTAAGCCGTTGGAAGGAGATATCACTATTCTAGAACTATACTAACATTGACGTCAAAAGAGGGGTTGGACAAAACGATACCATCTCGCCAAAATTATTTGGCGTCGCCCTCGAGAATGTCATGCGAACGTTGAAATGGGAGAACATGGGAGTAAAAATCAGTGATCAGCAATTACACCATCATCTCTTCGCTAATGGCCTCATCTTTATAACGACCAACATTAGCCAAGCGAAACGAATGCTTGCCGTCTTTGATAAGGCCCGTGGAAAGATTGGTCTACGACTAAATCTCACAGAAACGGTGTTCATGAGGAGCGGGTTCGTTACTTATGCCCTATTCTCGTTCAACGGAAAGAATACCTTCAAATTTTTCAGTTACGTCTGTCTAGGACGGGAAATCAACATGATGACTGACTTAGTTTCAGAGTTAAGGAGAAGGAAACAACCAACTTGGGTAGCGTTCAAGAGTATCGAGGATGTAGTGAAAAGAACAAAGAACACCCGACTCCGTGCCCACCTTTTCGACTTAACGGTTTTTCCTACTTTTAACGTATGCGTCAGAAACCAGGTCGCTGCGTAAGCAGGATGAAATATTACTCAGCGCTATTGAAAGCGCAGTCGAAAGGACGATGCTAGGAGTTTCCCACGTCACACATGTGAAGGAAGCGATCCGAAGCTCCGAATCACGTCAGCAATCAAAAGTGAAAAATGCGGTTCTGTACTTCAAACAGTCGAAGATAAGGTGGATAGGACACATAATGCGTATGAACGATAACCGATGGACAAGAGCCGTTAGTGACTAGATTCCTCGGGAGGTTAAACGTGCTGCACGATGACCACCGACCCGATGGTCAGAGTTTTTCACGAAAAGCCTAGAAGAATTTATAACGCTCAACGAGTCTCTAGGGGCCCTTAGAGGAGAGAGCCCATTGGAATTCTCTTGTTGACGGCAAGGAAAAATAGAAGATTTGCTGGTGCCCCCTGAAGTCGCTCGACGATCAGCAAGACCACAAGTAATGCAGGTGATGCACGTCATGCTTTATCTTATTCATCAGAAGTTGAGAGTGCGTGAAACCTGAATACAACTATAGAAGTGCAAAAACATTTATTTCTTAAACAACAGCGTTAACAAATAATCGATTCTCATACGCAAACAACAATGGAAAGTGAAAAGTCGCAAAGATGATTAACTCTGTAATACTTCCGTCCTGATGTCGTCGACCGAGATTAAATGTAGGTAGCTGCAACAATTCTCCATGTTTCCTGGACAGCAACATTGTCCTCTGCGTGTACACTTTCTTCATAACCATTCTGAACCGCAAGTTGATCGAAGGCTACTCCCAGCTGTAGAAACTTCAATCGTCAAACCGAAAAACTATGATAGAAAATTAAAAAAACGCTGGCAAAAAACCATGGAAAAAACAAAAAATCACATAATAAAATAGCAAGAAGTAGTAACTGCAAACTGAGGAAATTCTTCATAAAGTGAGGACACGTTTCCTTACTACCAGTGTCTTCAGAAGCGTCATCATCACTAATCAGTGAGAGTTCATCGAAGGAAATGTTGAATTCATAACTTCCAACCATACATGGACCCTATGCAATTAAAGTGTTACCGAATTCATAAATAATAAACGAGGGTCTCAGAATCTTAGAAACATGCTACTTTTCACTATCAGAGCACGGAATTCGTAGACAATATAGACGAAAGTGTTTTCAGCGAGAGTTTAAACAACATGTGAAAGAGTTCCAAAGATGATTACAACTGGTCATTTTGTTCTATTTATAAGTTTACAAAAGATTGACCAAGACCATTAGTGCGAATAATGAGTGCCAATTACAGCAGCTTTGCAGAGCGCGAACGAGCTGGACTTTTAGCCATAGTGAACATCTCACATCTACCTCGTGCGCGCTTATGAGTAGGTTAAAACATTGGTTACTCATCCCGAGTTAAATGGAAGTCAGTTTTTCAAAAATAGTAAAAAAACTGCTTTGTTCACATGCACATTTAGTAGCGAAAACGATATAGCTTATCACAGAAAGAGAAACCAACTATCACTTATACTTTTTTGTAGTATAAAGGTTAAAGGATTAAGCTCTCGTCGTTGATCAATCCCTGAGGAATGCGCCATGCATTCAACTTCATTAATCATTAATAGAGGTGACTGAATAAATATATGGTCTCTACAGTGATTCTCAGTGGCCTACCGATGTATCGAGCCAGTGCTGCTATCCTCCCAGGCAGGTCTGGTACCAATTTGGCGACCCTGGACGGATGGAAGGCTTGGTGGGCCATGGGCGTCGGAATCAATTCCACGTGTGTTGTAGAGTGCCTCCAACCACTGTGCCAAACGCGCCCTTCTCCCTGTAATATGATGACAAAAATCCACTCAAATACAAAAGCCAACTTATTCACTTACGTTGTCCAGCCTCTTATGTTCAAGCGAGGTAGCTTGGCGTACAGGAGCGATGCTCAGTGATCGCCGTGTTTTGTGTAATGTACTACTGTTGGCGCTGGAAAACAGTTTAAGAAAGAAAATGTTGGAAGCGTCACACTTCAAAGACGACCCTATTGAGAATAGCACTTCGAAAAAACCCTTAAAGCAAAAGTGTAATAGAAAAGAATTAAGAAAACCAGTTACGTTTTTCCTCTGAGGAACTATTGAATCCAAAGTGCGCGAAATGATGCTGGTTGCCTCACTAGAAACAGATAAAAACCTAAAAAAAATTAGAAATTTGTATGTAAAAAAATACTATAAACAAAATATGCACACCTAAAGCAATTGAAATGACTTAGAAAAATGATACACGCTGACAGCCATGCGGTTGCATGACTGGAAATTTTAACGCAGCGTTTTAAACAGTACACAGCATATGCAGCAAACCCAATTAAAAAAATAAAAATGGCAAGGATAAAGCCTCCGGAGTACTTTAGTTTGTTGTGAAAAAATGGCTAACCACCGAAATATTTGCCTGGTACCAGATATTGGTTTCGTCGCAACTAGGAACGAATGAGTATATCTGTTTTGGCAGGTGACGAAAAATCACTCTCGTCTCATGCGGAACGTCGCGCAAACGGCTGGCTTCCGTCGTGGATTGAAGGATTCCCTTTTATTGTAAGTTACCTATTTTCGCTTTGTTTTTTTTGCGTATAGGTTTCCCATAACGCTTCACCCAAGTTTGGAGCCTGACCCAAGAACACAGCTTATTTGTTTGCGTGCGTGCATTTTCAAAACGTGACAGTCGCTTACGCGTATGTGTTAAGTTTTATTGAACCCCTAAAAACTGGTCAACGGAATGAATACTGCGAGCTATAGAAAAAGGCATTTGGGACATTTTTAGAAGAGCTAAACAGTTCATAATATTAGAATGTTCAAATTATAAGCCGCATCCCATTGTTATTTCATTTGGCATCGATACAGTGAATTAACGAATTCGTGTGGAATGTGTAAATGTCGTAGCAGTGGGGAACTTCCAAAACAGACTCAATTTTAACAACTCAAGTAAACCACATGATGACAAGCATGAGATTTCATGGTTGAGAATTTTAGTACGGTGTATTGCAGAGTACAATTAATTAGTTTTTGTATTTACTATTGCTGAATACATAACATACCACCTATATCACCTGTAGTCCCTCTGATCGTCGAGTGACTCGAGCGGGCGCAAGTAAATCCTCCATTTTTCCATGTCGCGTGCAAGATTAGCCCAGTGGGTTCTGCTCACTTTAACGACTCGTCGAGCATCATATCCTTCTTCTAGGCTTTTCGTGAAGAACTCTGACCATGGGGTCGGTGGTCTTCTTGCAGTACGTTTGACATCCCGAGGAATCCAGTCACTAACAGCTCTTGTCCATCGGTTATCATTCATACACATTACGTGTTCGGCACACCTTATCTTTCACTGTTTGGCGTAAAGAACGGCATCTTTGATTTCTGATCGTTGACCTAGGTAGGAGCATGGGATCCCGTCCCTTACTTGTGTGAAACGGGATACTCTTAGTATCGTACTTTCGACTGCGCGTTCGATAACGCTGAGTGATCTTTCATCCTGCTTACGTAGCGACCAGGTTTCTGACGCATACGTTAGGGCAGGAAGAACCGTTGAGTCGAAAAGGCGGGCACGGAGTCGGGTGTTCTTTGTTTTCTTCACTACATCCTCGATGCTCTTGAAAGCTCCCCAAGCGACTCGTTTCCTTCTGCTCAGCTCTGGAGCTAAGTCGTTCATCATATTGATTTCCCGACCTAGATAGACATAACTGGAGCATTCGGAGATATTAGTTCCGTTGAGCGTGAATGGGGTAAACGAAAGCAATCCGTTCTTTATGAACATCGTTTTTTTGAGATTTAGTCCAAGACCAATCTTTCCACACGCTTTATCAAAGTCCGCAACCATAGGCTCCGCTTGGCTAATATCTGGTGTTATAAGAACGATACCATCAGCAAAGCGAAGGTGATGTATCTGCTGACCGTCGATTTTCACTCCCATATTATCCATTCCAATGTTCGCATGACGTTCTGGAGGGTGGCTGTAAATAATTTTGGCGAGATTGTATCGCCTTGCCTAACCTCTCTGTTGACGTCAACGATAATATAGTTGTAGAATGGTGAAATCTTGGTTGTAAATTTTTGTACAGCTCACGAAGAATCTTTACGTACTGAGTAGGAACTCCTTGACTACCAAGGGCTTCCATGACTGCTTCTATCTCAATTGAATCAAAGGCCTTCTCTAAGTCGATGAATGTGAGACAGAGCGGTCTTTTGTACCCTCGCGATACTTCAATGAGCCTTGTTAACGTGTGAATGTAGTCCATCGTACTAAATCCTTGTCGATCCTAAATCCTAAATCCTGCTTGCTTGCACGGCTGTCCTTCGTCCAGTGTTTTGTCTACCCTGTTTAGGACTGTTTAGGATGACTCGAGTGAAAAGTTTGTAGACGGCAGACAGCAAGCAGATTGGGCGATAATTGCCTATATCGTCTAGATCGCCCTTCTTGAACAACAACACGGTCCTGCTGGTCTTCCACTGAGTAGGGACCTTGCATTCAGACAGGTAACGTGTGAAGAGCCGAGCCAGTGTGCTTACGAGGACTGCCGGAATGTTCTTCAGATGCTCTGATCTTATCTTGTCCGGTACTTGGTGCTGTACGATTTTTCACCGACGAAATGGCACGTCGGATTTCGGAAGGAAGAACAGGTGGTACAGCATATCCATTCTCCTTTGTTTCATTTTACGAGAGGTGGACGTGATTATGAAGAGATCTGAATAGTATTTGTGCATGATTTTCTCCATTGCCTTTCTGGATGCTGCAGTCGTTCCGTTTAGGTGCTTGGAGACAGACGTCTCTTGGTGACCTTCGAACTCTCAGCTTTCATGGCGCTTACGTGAAGATGTTCAATGAGGCGATCGTATTCCTCGTCGATGTTGTCAACAACGACATCTTCCCAACAGCCGACTAATGAGTTGAATAAGTCCCAGTTTGTGGTGGTTCTGGGACTTCGGTTTTTGAATTTAGCTGCTTTTTCTCCTTTCCGCGATAAATAAAATCATGCACGAAGGAAACGGTCGCCTGATCCCGTGTAAAATTTTGAGGAAACAGCGACATCGGTTAGGCAAAACTTTTTATTTACTATGATGTGGTCTATTTCGTTATGGTACTCTCCATTGAGAGATCCCCACGTCCAGCGTTGACGGTGACGCTTCTTGAATGACAAGTTACCATGGATGGTGTTGGTCGCCATGATAAACTCAAAGAGCCGCTCACCCTGTTCGTACCATTCTAATCCGTGGGTCCGAATGTGACGTTCCTCAGACGATCTTCTTGGTCCGATCTTGACATTGAAATCTCCAATGATGACCTTGAAGTGGTTTTCTATGGTTTTCTCTGTAGAACCTCTCCAAGTCCATGTAGAACGCTTCGACTTCTTCTTTGTCATAGTTTGATGCTGGCGCGTAAACGAGGAAGATTGTCAAAGCCGGTGTTGATCCACATCTTTCTAATCGTAAACGTCTAATTCGGGTTGTAAGCTGTTCGAATGAATCGATGTTCATGGACAAACTCGTGTTGACGAAAATGCCGACACCGCCTACGCCTCTACTGTCGCATGTTCCGAGGAACAGTTCTTCTCCAGTGTCACAGACAGCGTTGAATGGGTGGCGTCGTCTCGTCTCGGCCAGGCCGATGACGTCGTACCTTATCATTCTTGATTGCATGAGCAATTCTTCTATCGAAGACTCGGATGCAAGTGTACGTGCGTTGTAGGTACAGATCGTCACCATAGTTCTTGATCCAGGCAGCTTCCATTGGCCCTGAGATTTTAGCAGCCTCTCCGTACTCGTCCTACCCAATGATGCGAAATTGGGGGCTCTTTCGAGGTCAGGGAATGGGGCCCGTTTTTTAACTGTATTTAGCATATTTGATGCCCACGTATAGCTTGCTTGGCTCTGAACGTGGGGGTTGGTTATTACAGGGAGTCCATCCACTGGATCCACCTGCGTCTCAGGGGAGCAAAGGTCGCTTTTGGTCCGCGATTAACCCCCTATCCGCCACTTGGGGCCGCGCCACGTAGCCACGCGACTAACCGGCTCGAGATCCCTCATATGAGGGAGGTGCGTGGCTTGATATGTTATGTTTTTCTGTTATTCTTACGGGAGGGTACATTACACTTCCATGTGAATTCTGTGGGCTGATCTCCACGAGAAGCACTTAGTGGAAGCCTCATATAAGGCAGTGAGTGCGCAAAGCTGGGTTCTATGTGATTGAAATCCTGTTTTAGTGGTTTTTTTTGCTTGGTTATGGAGGTGTTTGGCCGAATTGATTGCTGTCAACTTGGCCTTTCCAGGCTCTGAGGAAGGCGATGTCCGCCAAAACGTCAGCTTATTCGTGAATAAAGAATAAAAATAACACGTCGCGTTTGCTCAACAAGAATACGAAGAATTAGTTGATCAATAAAAAGGATAAAGCTCTCGGCGTTGATCAATCCCTGAGGGATGCGCCATGCATTCGACTTCACTAAGCATCGTTGGAGGTGATTGAATGCATATCTGGCCTTTACAATGACTCGCGGTGGCCGGCCGATGTATCGAGCCAGTGCTGCTATCCTCCCAGACAAGTCTGGTACCAATTTGCCGACCCCGGAGGGATGGAAGGCTTGGTGGGCCATGGGCGCATTTTCACGTGCGCGCCGCAGTGGCGCCTCCAACCACTGCGCCACACGCGCCCTTAGTTGATCAATGCCGAGGTTAATAGAAAGTCGGTCGTGGGACTTATCAATAGAGACTGCAGCATAATATTGCAGGCCTAGAAAGATCGTGTGCGTTGACGTATCCATAACGCCGCTCAGAGACAGAATAGTCTGCCGCCTTCCTAGGATCTTCCTAGGCAGTGAACTGCCTAACGGTCTTGAAGTGGAAAACGACGAAAAAGTACACTGTTATACTGTTAATTGTCGACTATCCGGCTCTTTTCTACAGCTTGTCAAAACAGAGTAGAATGAGAGAACTTTTCCGTGACATAATTGATCAAATTGCAGCCCGCTATTCATCTGTAGGAGCGTCTAGCAAGTACTACGTACAGTTTCTTTTTGGTTTAGACAGGTCTTTTTCACTCGTATTTTAAATACAGGTAGCCCTTCTTCTAACTGATCACTCAGAACTGCTTGGTGAACGCCTGGTGAACGTATGTTGGACCAAAAGTGAGCGTGTGCAAAAAATATTTTCTCTAAGCGACTTCAAGATATGTGTCTACCAGCGTCACATCAAAGACAGTACTGCTTCGATGCCGTACAAGTGCTCATTTCGCTGAAGAAAGCGGCGGTTCGAACAAAAGGAAACGATGTGCGGGCTGGTACGAGGCTATTGAGAGCTATACAGTACGCTACAATACGCACGAGGAAAGATGGAACTAGTTGCAGCTCATTAAAGAATAGTATCATTGATATGAATGACTCAATAAACTTCTTACTACGTGTACATCACCTATACGTAATTCTATTTGAAGAACTATGTAAAACATTGTAGGTAATAATTATAAGCTTTATATAAGTTCTTAATTGTAGGTAAGCCGTGAAAGGCGTAAAATTGTATTGTATTGTATTGTATTGTATTGTGAAACTGGAGCTGATTTAGGGTGGGTAACAACAATGTCTGAATGACCTTCGTATGCTTTGATTACAGGTAAGAATTGAAAAATATTTCCATTGCCATTGTTATTAGGCGTTTCTGTGGATCTTTCATGGTGTAACACATGTATTTATCACATATGTGTTTATTGTAAATTGCAAATTGTGTTTCTCAAGATGGGTTTAAAATAGAAAGATGATAAAACCTGATGACGGATTCGAAAGACAGACTGTGTTGAATGTCATTAATGAACGAACATATGAACACCTATAACCATCAACCCCAAACCTGTTTTGGAGATGTTTCCTTAATGACCTTATCATCATCTTATCATAGTGGAAAGCTTTGTAGAATTGTTGAACCCGAATGTGCAAATAGGGGCATTTCTGCACCTCTTCATTAACCACACCTATGCTACACCTTCCCCTCAAAAGTAATACTCTCTCGCCGCCAAATAAGCTCGCCTTAAGAAGTCTTTTTTTCTTTGCGAATTACTAGGCATAGCTTTCCACAAGCCAATTTGAATATTGTGTCTACGTTTGGCGAGCTATGGATGGCATACAAAAACTGCGGTGAAAAATCGTTGAGAACCATAGAGGAGGCGTGCGTGACACGGTGCAGTGTCACGCAGTCACGTGTGCGCTAATGTGGTTATCAAATTTCACTGTCGCCTTAAACATTGTGCGGAAGAACGTATATTTTACAATCCACTAGAGCTTCTACACAGATAGGATTTAACAATGCTGCATGGATCAACAGTTTTCGTATAGAAACTGGGAACAATGGTATATGCTTCGCACAAGCATCATAGTAACACTCTCGACAATAATATCTTCTACAACAACTGCATCTATCGATAACATATTCATCATGCCTTTCAGTGTATTTACGAGATTATTGACAATGTCTTGTAATGTTCCAAATAGTATCTTCATGTCCTTCACATATTAGTGCATCTTTTTCAAAGAAATCATACGTCAGCGGTGTGAAAGCTCTCCATCGTAGAGTAACGTGCAAGAAGATGCCAACCTTCAGCTAAATCAGCGAATTTTTCCACCAGTGCTTATTATAAATCTTACATGCATTCACCAAACATGTCCGATTAATCAGTTTGAGTATGAACTGTGCGTACTTAAATTATGGGAAAAAACCTGTATTCGTCAGCTACGAGAGAGCAAAATATCCCATCCACTTGCTGGTCTCTCCATGACTTTCAATCAACTGCTGTTTTCATAAATTTGGAAAACAGTCGCATTATGAATTGTGGACATAATAACATCCATCTTATCTGAAAACTTTACCTCCTCTACACCGCTCCGATTCTGTTTTGTGGTCCATTGTCCTCTCTTCAGCTTCCGTTGGATGATCTGCTTTGGTAGCCCATTTCCGACTTCTGACAGCTGATGAAAAGACAGTTCGCCGCAGTAAGCGCCAGGAAGACAAATCTGCGTACCAAATATCGATACAGAAATGCGTTAAAATGGTAAACACTGGCTGAAGGCGAACCTACCTGCAAAATTAACAAAGAGATGGATGATATCTGCCGCGACTCCTACTGGCAAGCTCCTCTCTTATCTAATCTTGTGCAACCTGTCCAGTTAGTTATATATTGCGTTCTCGGCGGAATGGAAATTGCTAACGGACTTTGCTATCTATCCGTTAATCTGTCTCTTGTCATTAGACGGGCTGTAATGAAGAAGGAGACTAAAACTCCAATAATGGGATCTACTTTTTTAGTCTTCTTGATAAAAGGCTTAACGGAAGAAGGAACACCATAGCTGCTAGAAAATCCAACATGTTCATTGTCTCTATCTGTCCAAAGTCCAAAAGTCCCAGCACCAATGGCAGGTGTAGGGACAACACAATGGTGAGCGATGTCGTCGATCAGGAATCGACAGTTAGACGGCCGCTCCAACGCTCTCCCCGAATCCACGTGGGAGTGCCGTAGCCCAGCTATCCCCAATGGAGCTAAAAAACTAGCTATGGAAGATTGGCTCAAAGAAACGCAAAGCAAAGGCATCCTTGACGCAGTGTGTAATGATCAGACCCCCTTGAAAGAAAAATTATGGTTCGATCTGGCCTAGTGTTCAAGTTTTGCGAATATCTCAGGATCGTTGTGGTTGGTTTCGCATAATATCCTGTCGTGAAAATTGTAGTAGGCAGTAATTAAAGAAGTAAACGTTGTATATACAAGGTACTTAAATACTTGGACGGGCCGTCCTCATTGGTTGTGCGGTCTGTAGCATAATTTCCACTTTCTCGGAGTTTTGCTGGCTTAACCACTGTGTGGTTCCCTAGAGACCCGAAGTTCGCCTAGCTAAAGTCTGCCCCAGGTCGTTATTACCATAGGCAGTCGCGGCCCTTGTGGATCAGGAGGCAATTTGCCACCATGCGATTAGTTTGATACCAGGGCAGTGCTAGATTCTGTTGGGAGAACCTTCAAAGATTGCGAAGAGAATTGACTCGACCATCATTCTACGACATTTATAATGGAAAGGAAATCCTCAAGCAGCATCTGAAAGAAGAAGTGAGATTTTCGGAGACGTTCGTAGATGATGATTGCCGAATCGAATGGGGAAGGACTGGGATCCACAGGGTGAGCTGATGGGTCACGTGAAATACTTTGAAAAAAACTTTTTAACTGGAACTTTTGGTTAGAATGCGGCATCTGCTGAAACGGATTAACTCTATAGTAATCAATTCTTCCTCAATAGAATTGATTCAAAAAGATAAAGGACTGGATTCGTTTAAAGTTTAAAAGTCGATAGCATTCAATTAGTGGTAGGCGTGGAAGACGAAGGGAAAACGGAAAGAAGGTAATAACGGAGAAAGTACATTTGATCCAAAGAACAATTACTCAAAATTCTAATGTTTTGTTCTCTTCACGTGGTTGCAAGAGACTGGTGTGCAACTTTCGTTTTGCCAAATTTCAGGCGCCTTCACCTTCTTCAGATTGAGTCGATTGTCCACGAGTCGTCTGGGTGCACAAATTTACAGCGTAGCGGTCTCTGGAGGAGCGTGGATATGACGGCATGTTATTGGACAGAAGAAGGTGCTTTGGAAGCGTAGATTACAACTGAAACACGTTTTGTGGGATAGAGTCAAGTATTTGAGAATGAGTTACCAGTTTTTGAATTGGAGCGCGTCTGTTTACTAGGATTGTTCCATATTTGTTCGATTAGGACAAATTTGCTCTCTACAACACAATTTCGATTAAAAACGAACCCCATTACCAGTTTGCCGAAGCCTTTAGAACAAGGCTTTTCCTCGCAGCGCATGGATGTGATACTATGTCGCGCTGATCTTCTGAATTCCTCAAGCACTCCAGTTATCGAGATTTGCCAATTATTGGAGAAGAGCCATCATTTTTCGTTATTTGCCTTCTCTCGACGAAGCCACAGGTGGAAGAGATGATCTGGACTGAGGTCATTTTAATACATATACTTACTTACTTGATGTTTGAATGACCGCCCTCACTGGTTGTGCGGGCCCCAATATAATTTCCATTTTTAGAAGACATGTTGGTCAAGCCTTTGTGGTTCCCTAAAATCCCGAGATCAGCATAGCCAAAGTCTGCCCCAGATCTTCACCGCCACAGGCAGTCGCAGCCCTTGTGGATCAATGAGAGATTTGCCACCATGCGACTTTGGTACCAAAACAGTGGAGGATCCTGGTATTGGTTTACTTTTAGCTAGGCTTCCTGGTGGAAACGCCGCACTCTTTCTCACCATAGAAGACCCTACCATGGAAAGAATCTCGCTCTGCACATCGCAGTACGACACCCAGGAATACCTCCTAGCCACAATGAGGCGGTAAACCGTGACAAAGCTTGATACATATGATACATCTAATATGAACAAATCAAGGCAGGTTGGGTTGTGGTGAAAAAATAATTGATGATCTACTTGAAGACATATTCGGAAATGCACGTTTTTACCGTAACTTGTAATTACTTGCTAGGAGGTTTAGATCCAATAACAATTACAATCGTCTTATATCCAAATGTCTTTCTTGTTCTGACGTCACGTTACAAATATACTTCACCAATTTAACTTGTGCTCATACCATAGCTGTGAATGCCATTTTATGAAATTTCAACTCTTTCTTGGGCATCTTATCATGGTCATTGGTTATTTACACTACTTCACCTATGATGCTTTATTATATAAAATATATTGTTAACGCGTTCCAAAGGCAAAAGGTCATAGTGGGTGTCCATCAAACTTTGAACGGAAGGTGACTAGATGTGCGATAAAAACATTTGATGTGTAATTGTTGATTAATCATATATGCTCGCTGTTTTCGAGTCCATGAACACTGGTCTTTCTGTTCTCCACAGATTTTCACAGTACTTCAAAATTGTTGGGAACTGAAAAGCCGGCCAAACACGAAGTCTCGAATTCCAGGAAAGAAAACGGCTATGAAGATTGTAGAATATAAATTTTCTAATGAGATTAAAGCAGTAGCATCGTGGATTTGGAATTCCTCAGAGGAAAAAGTTAGTGAAATGCACTATGATCAGTGTTTTGCCGACTGGAGTGATTATTCTGATTCACGATGTTGGGTGTTGATCGACTGCGTTGAAATACCTTGAACAACTGGTTGAGGTATTCCTACGGCAACAAATAATCCTACCAACCATAAACTATGGAATTAGTTGCCTAGAGATATCTCTGGAAAGGAAACCATATCTAACGGCTATGGATATGGGTCCTTAAATGTATAGCCCGAGTTAGGACGTATACGGCAACGCATTTCGTCTCAGAGCTCAACCATTCTCGGAATTTTGTCTATTGCTGTTTGCTAGTTATGGCTTTCCGTGATTTTGCCAGTGTTTTCAGTGCAAAATCCTCAGGCATGCATCGAAGAATCAATCTGCGCTGAAGATAGACGGTTTTGACATAAACGATAAGGCTAACCTGTTTAATGCTCAACGAAAGCAAAGTGAAAGTTTCTTAATTCATTGCACGTTAATGCTGTAACTTAGTCGCACTGAGTTACCCTGGCGCTCAAAAAATATTTAGTGCAAAAAAAAGAGAGGAAAACCAGACGGAGTAGACATTTGGATGGCCTTCTTTTCATGCTTTACTCGATGGTCTATTTAAAATAAGGTCGAACATCTGCCGTTCTGACCTCTCTGGATGACCGAACCCGACCTCACTCGCCGAGGCTATAGCCAGCGTACAAACAGCTGTCAAGCATTCCCCACATGAATACGACTCGCCATTCATGTCGTTCCTACTTTCTTAATCTCATTTACTTAGGCTTTATTATTTACGTATCTATTTTCTTCTCATTTTTGTTCCCGAATAATGGAAATGCACCTAAAATCGGAGATATGGATGTCAGAAGCTGTTAATTCATTATAATGAAATCAGATTACCAACTGATTGTTGGAACGATCAAGTGGTAGAGGAACGTTTCGTCTTCCCAATCACATTTCTCTAGAAGCTTCGAACGCAAAATTTCAGTAATCGAACATTCAAATATTCCATTGAGTAGCAACAAAATATTGTGTGCACTTCAATGTCCTGAACAGCTGAAATATGACGAATCCGATGTTATTCAAGCATTATATAGTGGCAACTATGTTGTGGATCATACTAAACATTTTCTGATTATTCCAAAGAGATACAAATAGATTTGACTTGGTGACCGCGTTTATAATTCCGTTCTCCAAGAAGTCCTCCATTAAAATCGTCCAAGAAGGGGCTGAGAGACAACTACATTTGTTACAACTCGATGTCTTGATGACTTGTTTCAGCTAATGGATCTCAACGACAATTCAGATGTTCGTTACCCATCCTGCTTAATCTTCTTATTGACCTCAGAGGCGTTTCTTGCAACTATTTAAGCGATGAAAGTTTTTCGCTTTTTTCTGCTCTAGTTCAGTGTTTTCTTTTTTCTTTTTTTGAAATAAGGTTACAAGATCGTTTTTAACTAAGTGATGACAAGCTTAGGAGTGTTCATTACACATCTTATTTATCTAACAAAAAAAATCACCTAAGCTTCTTTTCCTTATGCTAAAAAAATTAGTTTCACTAAAAAAATATTGTTAAATAATAACCTGTGTGTTACGACACTAAGACACGACAGTGATAACTGAGTAGCGTGCTCGTCTTCATGATGGCAGCACTTCCACTAGTATAAAGTATGGTCGCGTCCATCACATAATCAAATACACCACCAGCCGTGATTTCGCTATGATATGCTAGAAAAGCAAACGTATGGTGACCGCAGGTCTGGTGACCTCGTTGTTTGCCGGTGCTGTTGCTGGCCAGACGGGAGTTGGGGCGACCGCCATCGTCATACTGCGGACCGCCGCCGCGCGCCCACCCTCTGACAGTCCGTCCCTCTGTTACCGGCACGTACGATCGTCGCACCACTCAGCCACCACTTGCCAGTCATATTGGTCTTCCTCATTTCTCGCTAACTTATCCTCATAACGATGATTGCCGTATTCTGTTAGTTGTTCATATTCTACCAACTTTCGTAAACGGAAAACACCTTCAGCCGGCGATAGTTCGCTATCGATTGATGGCACTTTTTGTACAAAGTGCACTCTGCGTGTACTGCATTAACAATGACGAAGAGTGGTGATGCTTGCTGTTCAGCACCTAACATTCTTTATATTTCGAGTTTCATTCGTTTTTTATGAACAAATAGTTTTGTTGAACAATCGATTTTTCCGTACTGTCATAGCAAAACGTCAAGCATGAATCACTTTACCTGCTCATTGATGTGTCTCTTCATCTTTCCAGCTTCATAATAATGTAATTCTTTAAGAGGGATCGGTCTACATATCTGCTAGTGTTGACCTCAGCGTAGCATTGTCTCATATGGCACATCGAGGTAATTTGCAGTATACTGATCGTAATTATACTAGTTAAGCTAGTGTACTAGTAATTGTTCGATTAGAAGCGAGGTTTCTTCCTATTTGTATGGATAGTTTTTTGGACACCCATGTGTAGGTGTTTAATTATTGTGTTTCATTCGCACTGACCTTGTATAGCTCCAGCGACAATTACACATAGTGCCTCATTATCTCATTCGGAGCCGGCGTGCCAGCAGCCCATAGCTTTGGCTGTCCTTCACATGGAGCTCAGTAGTTACAGTGAATCCGGTCTAGTCGACTGGCTGTCATGAGAAGTACCAGAATCTGGGAAAGTTGCCAAATTGCCTTGCTAGCCAAGTTCGATAATGCCTCATTTTACGTTTTATTCAGTCATCACATTTCCTAAATTGTCTTGAATATAACTTCACAGTGAAGATAAATTACGCTACTCAAAAGAGTTAGGAGTGTAGACCAATTCCTGTTTTCACTTTAATGAGCTCTGTGAGAAATCCAGATGTCAAACACGGTTAACTCAGTTATATTGCAATCTCTGGTCATCGTGATACGCCATAATTCTACAGTTCTTGATTCAACAATACAATTCTACAGTTTCTGGCTGAAGTGCTTAACTATTATAGCTATTATGCACTTCTAGCCTGTGATCAATTCTTCATCTCCTTAGATTTTTTATTTTTGTTTTTAATTTTTACACTTTTTCTTTTAACTTCCAATCTTTTTGTTTGTATTCATAAAGCTGCTGAACCATCGTCGTGTTTATCTTTCCCTAGAGGCTCATCTATTATTCTTCCATTTTTCATCCAATTGTTAAGTACCTGCCTAATTTCAGAAAATTCATGTGGAACACAAATGCTCTTTAACATATTCTATTTCGGCCTAGTAGTTAGTAGCCATGCATTTTCTCCACCGCACCTCCAGGCAGACAGCGAGATACAGGTGAATCATCGACGCCGTCGCATTAAAACACAACATTCCAAAATATCTGATCTTTTGAACTCATCTTATACTGGTTCTTATGTTATCTACTCTTATACTTATATCTTATACTTATACTTGAACTGACCTTATAAACATGGTAATATAGAATTATGCAACACGTCTGGAAATAATAAATGCAATGAATGTAATAATTAATGTAATGTAATCTAATGAAATCTAATGAATAAATGTCTTGTCGTATTGTTACGATTCTTACAGCATGACCCTTCCATTGGTGACTTCGTTGAGTTAGAAAGTGGCGAGGATATCCGATTAACTTGTTCTGATATAACCAACGAAGGTGAGCTGCTAAAAACTTATGAAAAAAAAAGTGAAAGCTAGCTATTATGTAGAAAAATTTTCTACCTGTGATTTACCAAATAATTTTCTGTTTCTCCATCTGGGTTACAAAACCTTGTTTCAGCCGTTGAATTCCAGTTTCCGAATTTAACGGATAATCGAGGCTACTCAAGAAATGATTTTAATGGACGATATACCATTGAAAACCTCTCCTATGGCCACCGACTCCATATAGTGAATCTGAAGGTAGGTGTGAGCTTCAGTCACGACGCAGTCAACAGGATCAAGAAATTTTCCCACAATAACCTGTGACGAAAAAGTGGATTCGTTTGTTAATATCTTGTAGTGCTCGTATTATGGCGTCCTACATTGGCCAGAGTATAACCGCGTAACTAATTATTATCCTACAATTATTTTTCTTTGAGTTTTGAGAAAAGTATCGTGTCGTGATGGGGAAACGAGAGCGCTGTCCAGTCTCTGAGCTGCCGAACATTCGGCTCTATCAATGCGTCGAGGTCATCTTCGAGATTCTACCAGCGGCAAATGATAGCATTATTACGTTGACCTTCGTTATTCGTCAGTTCCATACAAGCGTTTTTGCTGGTTTCCCAAATAAACTGCTGACCACATTTCTAAAGTTCATTTCAAACTTTCACCAATAATTTTTTTTTCGTAGTTTCGTAGCAGTGAAAGCGAATAACTATGAGAGAAAGAAGACGTTTCAAGTATTACATTCCGTACACCCTCAAATCTTCATTTTTTATTTCATTCGCAATTTTTATACATTATGTAGTCGTTTCCAGGAATCTGACACTGGAACCTACGTGTGTCATTCCATAGACGATCCTACGTTGCGTTCAGAAATTCACATCTTCGTGAAAGGTAGATGTATCTGGACTTAAGCCATTTTTGAGATTAGCAGTTTAGATTCGTTTTGCACATGAAGCAAACATAGCAAACATCATTATGGGCTCTTAATGAGGTGTTCCAGGAGCTACCGTTTTCATTCCAACAGTTTATGAAGGGCTGGTTGTCTCTGAAACGGAATTCGTCGTGCCTTGTAAATCTTCGCGACATCTCTCTAAAGATGATGTTGAACTACGGGTTAATGGAAAATTGTGGAAATCGGCAGCGAAATATTTTGATCCAAGGTGAGACTACATAAGTGAAGCCAGATCAAAGAATTATGCTGACTACTCCATGTGTGAAGTGGGCTTCATACCTGCCAGTACACTTAGATACATGGGTACCTGGATGGTCCATCCTTACTGGTTGTGCGGCCCGCAGCATAATTTCCGTTTTTTCGGAGTTTTGCTGGTTTAGCTATTATGGTTGCCTAGAGACCCGCGTCCAGCCAGACCAAAGTCTGCCCCAGATCCTCAACACCATAGGCGGTCGCCGCCCTTGTGGATCAGAGGGAGATTTGCATTATGCGACTAGTTTAGCATCAGGACCGTGACGGAGTGATGGATCCTGGTATTGGTTTACTCTTAGCTGGGCTTTCCGTTTGAAATGCTGGGCTCCTCAGTTTGGGAGACCCTGCCACCTATCAGTACAGTGTTTTGATTCCCTAGGTTTGTTTTCAAAATCACCTTTCGTTTTTTGTTAGTGAACGACTCTCTTCTGAAATCGTTTGGAATAGCAACCATTATTCAGTAATGTTGGTTTCAGGACTGGTTTTAAAGTTAACAGCAAAACTGCCGAAGACAAGATAGTCAATCAGCTAACGTTCCAATGCGTTCATAAGGGATATCCCTCAGATGTTGCTACATTCCTAATAGTTTTTAAAGAAGCTAGCAAAAACGATCTCGAACTCATCTTTGAGGAGGTATGGAACTTAAGTTTCCTGTCACTAGTTTTGTCTTTTGTCATAAGACATCTATTCTAGCCTGATCCGTGGGCATATGTCGGTGGACAGTATACTCTTTCCTGTATCTTAAAACTTAAAGGAAGAGGCCGTATTGAAAACAAATATCAGTACCAATTGCAAGTAAAGTGCCCTAGATGTTCTGTGAGTAAAAATATCCTATTGCTGACTTCACTACATAGCATGAAATCCTCAACTTTAGCAACCGTATGTGAAGCACAGAAAATCGTCGCAGGGTGATCGCATCGTTCACAGTATAACGATTGATTCTTTGACTCTTGATGACAGTGGACAGTACAGTTGCAGTTGGTATTTCGACCAAATACTGAATGAGACAATTCAAAAAAATGTGGACGTCTCTCCAAAGAAGGGTCAAATAAAGGTTTGTGGAACACTTCGAAGGCAGGCTTGTTTGTGGGCAATATTCAGTGTTATTCTACTCACGTGTGGTTATACTTATGTCATCTCGTGTATTACTTAATACTTAACCAATAGCGATTGGAGGTTCTGTTTGCTTTCACGACGGTCTATGGCATTGAATATCGTCTCTATATTGCTCAAAGATATTCAGTTTCCTTTTGATTTTGTTGTCATTTAAGGTATTGAATCGTACGCCTCAAGAGGTGAATGTGAAGGAAGGGAACTCAATTAACCTTTCTGCAGAATTAGTTGCCTTTCCAGACGACTTGCCCGGTTTCAATGCGAAATGGATCAGGGTAACCTATTATTTCTATGAAATTCTAAAAGATCTTCATTTTAATTGTAGCTTCACGATGTTGTCATTTTAGAAGTTCATCAAGCCTCCAAAAAGTACTAATGAGACTGAAAATTTGGTGAGCGATAACGATCATCAGATCGTTAGTGAAAGAATTAGCGGAGGTCATGTTAACGAGAAAATTGCCATTAAGAACGCTGTCACTGGCATGAGCGGCATGTGAGTCTATGACAGAAATTCTTTCCTGTTTCTTATGTTTTCCAAGAGCAGTGTTCATTAAAACTCTTCGGCAAGCAAAGCCATATTTCTGTAGACCATCATCATTTTATGAAGGACGACTGTGAGTTAAATTGGTACTGTTCAGTACGTTACTGTGTTCTTGCTTCTTGGTAAGAACGGTTAGCAGCGTACCAACCAATTTAAAGTCCATTCGAGGCCTGTTTCAATGATGATGGCTCTGATGAACACCAAATTTATACCTATGCTTAATTGTATCATAATAAATATTAGATTAACAACCTCGATGAGCACATCATGAGGAGCACTGTGACGAGCTCAAAGTTGTATTTTTTCTCCAATCCATCCTGTTTTTTTTTAGATATGTTCTCACTATTGAGCTTCTTGACACTGTAAAGACCATTGAATGGAAAGTGAGTGTTTCTTTACAAATTTAAACGTTTGCAAAATATTACAAGTCACATTAGAGAGAAATTTAGCCCGGGAAGCACAACCGCGATTTTGCTTAGTGGATGTGCTTCATGCATTGGTGACTTTGCTGGTTAGATACCACCGATGGTCAAAGATGTTGAATGTGTTTCGTAATTTTTCTGTGCCTAAATGCGACTGGAATGCCGAGTACCACTTCATGCTGTCAGTTAAAACCTCGGACTTCTATCAATTGATTGATATTTTATCGGCTTGCGTTTCCAGGTAGCAGACGAAGGGTGTTAAATATGGAGAGGAAGTGGTTGTGTACTTGCCTAATAGCGCAAATATCTTCAGATATTGGATTTTTGTTTTTGCTATGACAGATTCCTCTTAAAGGTTTACCGTCTCATCGTGGCTGGGAGGTGTTCCTGGGTGTCGTAACGCGATGTACAGCTGTGGGGTTCATCACCCCAGCGGGGTTTCCCATGCTGAGAAGCAGTCCAGCTAAGAGTGAACCAATACCACGATCCGCCACCATTCTGGTATCAAATTAGTCGCATGGTGGCAAATCTCTCTGATTCACAAGTACGGCGACTGCCTATGGCGATGGCGACCTGGGGCAGACTGAGAGCAGGCCGTCAAAGTATCTAAGTAAGTATAACAGATTGATTATGCTTTCCGCATACTCGTAGTGGTTTCCAATTATACTAATGTTAATCTTGTTACGTGTGTGTGTGTTGATTCTATCCTTCATGTCGCCTTAGCAAAAAGCTTCTAATCAAGTGACAGCTTTCCATCATGTAGCATGGCTAGGAGATCGAGCTCACCCTCAGCAAATAAGCCCAATATAAGCTTATGGCGAACCCAATTTCCAGTGGTTATATCGTGTTTACCCTCACGGCAGAGGCCACCGAGTTATTCGAGGATGACATCTTGCGTGAGCGTTCAGAACAAATTTCCTCGCATAGAGAAGTACGTGCTCGTGATTTCTTGAGAAGGTAGGTGGTAGCTCTGAATATCCACAACTTAGTGAGCAATTTAACGGTCTCTGCTCGAGTTATTCCGTGGTTAACGGAATTGCGGCTGGTATATATGATATGAGTAAAACGTTTTAGAATGAGTGGTGCAAAATATGGCTTTTGCTTTCGTTTTAATAATTGCTCACTTATATGATATATCCAGGTGAATGTGCAAAACGAACAAATTAGTGCTCGAATCGATGTTATGTCGCCGAACAGTTGGGTGGTTTTCGATCAGCAGTACTATCAGATTGGTACTCCATTGCACGTCAGCTGCCTAGTAACTGCCATTCCACAATCAATGGTCACTTTTATGCGTCGAAGGTAATCATTTCACAATATCTTTAAAATTTTTGGTTTATTTCACGTGTCACTGTTGTTCACTACTAAGTAGTTTGTGTGTGTGTGTGCGTGCACGCATGCGTGCGTATGTGTGTGTCTGCGTGTGTTGTTCGCATTTAAAATTATTACTAGTAAATTTTTAGTATCCCGAAATAAATTTTTTCGTATAGATCCTTCACTGAATGGCATGTGGTTCACATTGATACCATTTTTAGTTCTCTTTCTTCTGCTCCATGGGTTGATGTGGATCGCTCTGAATTAGTGGAGTTGAACGGAACATACGAGAGCGGCTACCTTTGGAATACGACAGTACGGGATGATCTTGATCTGAAATGTGAAGGAGAACGAGACGGAAAGGTTTTCATTTTAAAACTACTCTTGCTTGAGTACTTTAATGTGCCGGTTTCACAAATCACGATGGGTTGTGAGGACACTAGCACAGTTTCCATTTCTATGCTAGTTTTTTAGTTGGACAAAATTTTCCTCTCCCGAAGTTCCGAAAGTCATTCTGGGGTTTTCACAGATTTTCACTTCTTGTTAGCTAGTAACAGTTTTTTCTTGGTTTTTCTTGGGAATGGTTCTTGGTTTTAATTTACTCTTACCTCGCCTTCTTGGTAGAAACGTCAATTTATTCTTGATCTCTTAAGACCTGCTGAGGTATGAGCTTTTGCTCAATATCTTAGTTCTTCGCCCATGAACACCATGCGGCAATCATGTGGTGACAGATCATGAACGACTCGGTACTTTCCATATAATTTACTTTCAGAACAGTTTAATGACATGGATTCCGTTTCGTTTTAAACCGAAGGAACGCTTTCTAATAATTTTAGATCAACTTCGAAGTGAAGAGAGTTCGAGCTTCCGAAAGTGAGCCATATGTTAGAACAAGTTGGACTAGATCATCACATTCGACTTCTCAGGAGGATCCAAAGGAAATTTATGAAGGAGATAATGTGCAGCTCACCTGTACTGTGCCAAATGATGAGGAATGGTTGGTGTTCCTATGTTTCTGATGTTTTTTTCTACACTTTCATCAAACGTGAAGAAATGTCATCAGCCTATTTGCACTTAGTAATGCACCACTGCAAGTGTAACCAGTTAAGTATTTAGTGTTTTTGCTATTCAAAGAAAAAATCTGCTTTCTTTCACCGAAGTCCATTAGTTTCGGAGATCTTAAACTTTTTGAAGTGGTGAGAAAAACGTTGTTTTTTCCATTATGTTGTATTTTTATTTTTTCTTTTTTTAAACAGTAATATTTTGGTTCTTAGAGTCATAAAACCATTATTTCCGGTTCGGACGGTACGTAAACCATTTTCTTATCCTCTCTGTCCACAGTATTTTGTTTAACAAAGTAATGCTCAGGAACGTTCGATGGGTCTTTCGAGAACATGTGATCACAGAAGTGTATAATATGATAGATGCGCATTCGCGACAGTTGGTTGCGAGCATCAAGTGAGTTCAGACTGGAAATGTTTGTCTTAACACTGTAAATGTTTTCTCTGCTTCTATTAAACGAATCGCTCTTACGTCTTTTTAGTAATGTTACCAGCAGCAATGCCGGCGAATACACTTGTGTGATGCAAAAAGGCGATCAGGAAAAGCGCTTGAAACAAATCATCTCGGTATGAGTCCCGTGAGCCCTATAAGCATATGTTGTTTAATAAGTATAAAAAAATAAGTATGAATCGTTGTTTTCTTAACTATTGTTGATTTTCAGGTGGTCAAGACTGTCAAGCCGTACCACACACAGTCGGATCCCGAAAAGCCTCGAATTCTAGAATACGGAAAGCCAGCCGAGTTCGAGTGCAATATCGATGGAACACCTCGACCTGAGTTCACTTGGTTGATCCTTTTGTGGAAAAACATGTTAATCATTTTGGTTATAGCTGTAACTTTTATATACAAATTAAGGCTCAAGGATAACAAAGTCTATGAAGGAGGAGAGCTCTCACCGGACGATCGGCGTCTCTATATTTCTAGGGTGGCAGCTGAAGATAAAGGTGAATTCGAATGTGTGGCAACAAATCGAGCAGGGACAAGCGTGTACAAGTTTTCGGTGAAAGTAAGAAACTAAAGTTTACTAGCTCAAATCTTCGCATTTTTTATTGGGATGAACATGTTTGTTTTAGGTTGAGGGAGCACCAAAGAGAGTATCAAGTTCGTTTTTATTTGTGATATTCATGATGCTTCTGGGCTTATTGTTTTGTCTTATTACTGCTCTTGTGCTTTACTTCAAGCAACGCAAAAAAGCTATTGAGCAAGAAAGGTATGTACAGTTTTTGGTCCTTTTTTTCTCTTTACACACTCTCTGCAAAATGTAATCGTATCGTTTCAAAAGCGACAATACAAAATAGTTTCTTAGTTTCATTATGCAAACTTATAAACTAGTGTTATTTGGTTGGTGTACTAAATTTAACGCTTTTTTCTTCACGATTTTTCTTTTTGTCGTGCACAGTCCTTATTATGAATACGGGAATTAATTACTAACATAGGGTTTTGATAACGCCACATACTGTGTATGTTCCTCAGACGCAATATGCTCTAAACTTTATAGCAATTTTAGCTTCCGTGTAGATAACTTGTTTAGAGCTTTGAATGTTCTATATGAACAATTGATGAAAACCTCCGAAGGTCCACCGCCAAGTGGGCTGAAAATTCCTCTTGATCAGCGTATCTATCAGCTCCCATATAATCGACAGTATGAATTGGAAAGAGATAATTTAGAAATCGGTAATCGGGTGAGTTCAGCGGTCTTAAATTTTCTACGAAGGACGTTCCTTGTACTTTAGATTGTTCCACTCTATGTTTACTTTGCCTTTGCGTCCTAAAATTTGATTCCATCACAGTCTTTTTTTCATCAATCTGGGATAAAATTTCGGTTTATATCAGTTTGTTCAGCTAGGATGTGGACAGTTTGGGCAGGTTTGGCAAGGGTGGTTGTCAAAACCTCGTGTGAGTGACTCAATAGCCGAAAAAGCTCGTTTGCCGGTAGCTGTCAAGGGTATGAATGAATTTTTAATCCTTTTTTGCCACTCATTATACTTTAATCACACTTGTTAAGGCCCTCTGGTTGGCACCAATGTTCAACATCAGAAAATGCTCGCTGACGAGTTAAAAATTATGTGCGCTATCGGCAAACATCCAAATGTACTGGCACTTATTGGTGCCATCACCAAAAATATGAAGAAGTATGTTGAAAAGTAATAAATTGAAAATCCAAAAATTAATAATTCTAATATTATTCATCTGGTTATGTAGAAGTTTTGAGTTTAAAGTATTTTATGAGTCAATTTCTTTCCTCAGGTGTTCAAAATTCGCTTGACAAAAATGAATTCACTCAAAACTATCTAAATGAATAAGGTTGCTGAAATTGACGTGAAATTCATATCTTTATCAGAGGAGAGCTATATGTGGTGGTTGAGCTGTGTGACAATGGGAATCTCAAAGATTTCCTACTGAAGTACAAGAACAAATTCATCAATGAGCTGAAAACAACACAAATACCAGATGATGGCTACTTACGACCAGATTCTGCAATCAAGACCCTATACGCCGTTGGTTTTCTTTCCTTGCCGTCAATGTCTAAGGTTCTATGTTTATGTCCTTTCACAGTTTGTCTTCCAGTCAGAACAGATTCCGGATTGGTCGAATGAAATGGAATCGGATCGTCTGATGGCAGACAGTACAATGCTGGCCACAAGTGATTTGATTTCATTCGCTATGCAGATTGCGAATGGAATGGAGTACCTATCCTCAATACCTGTATGTTTCTTGGGCAATTTCTCGCATATCGTTTAATTTGGTGGTAGTGATGCAAACTAGGGAACATGTGTTGAATATATCTAAGTCTCAGACAGAAGCACATCGCATGACTTTTGCTCATGACTGCTTGATATTACGTCTTCGACATTTGCGGAGATTTTTTCATTAATACTTTCAGTGCATTCACAGAGATTTGGCGGCAAGGAACGTACTGCTTACAAGCAAGAGAATCTGCCGAATTGCTGACTTCGGCATGGCGAAAAACGAGAACAAGAACTATTACAGGTTAGATTTTTTCGATAAAATACATACATGGATTAAAACTTGCACAAGCAATAGCAACTTCAGGTTACGCAAGAAGAACGTGCTTGTGCCGTATCGTTGGATGGCGATCGAAGCGATTCAGGATGGTGTTTACACTTTGCAAGTGAGTCAGTGTTGACCTTTGACGTTCGTTCCGGCAGTTTCTATAAGATGCCATGGTTGAACTGATAGCTGTTCGTCGTAAATGAAATGATGACCTTTATGCTGTGCACTATTGCGATAACAGTTTGCTACCCTGAATAATTTTTCTTTTGGTCCTTCTGTCTTCGTGGAACACGCTCACACTTTCCATTTATGTTGCTCGATTCTATCATTTTAACAAAATGTTTGAAGAGATTAATATTTTTTCGTCGAAGAATCTGTAGAGTTCTTGTATCCCACATGCACTAAGTGTCCTATTCGTTTCATTTGTTATCACCATGTTTCTACTGCTAGCACCTAACAGCCTGACTTAAATTCTTGGGGAACTCTTAAATTATTATCCTTTAATGTTGTTCTTTTAAGGTTTTAAATTGAAAATCTCATGGATCGTTGGAGGATTTTCTGTTCTTGTTCCACTCTTAGAACGTTTTTCATTTATATTCGTTTTCGAGACGAGTGAAATCAATTATTGTTGTTAAAACCTTTACTCTTAGTACTCGACTGATCGTGATGTTTTTTTTCGTTTTCGATCCAAAAATTTTAGCGTCTCCTTGATAGTAGTGCAAATCTCAGCATCGAATACTTTCTGACTTAAATCTTAAGTAACAAATTGGAGCATATTTATTTTCTTACTTCTCACAGCTTGTTAAATGCCAGTAATTTTAGTCCGATGTATGGTCTTTTGGAATTCTTTTGTTCGAAATCTTCACTCTTGGTGGATTGCCATATCCAACCATCGCAAATGAGGATCTGTTACCCAAGTTACTCGAAGGACATAGGAATTCGAAACCGAAATACGCTCATGAGGATATGTTAGTACTTGCTTAAATTTTTACATTTTTGATAAGTTTATTTGCATAGTTTAGATTTACATTGCCTTTTTAGTCGCTATTACTATGTTTTCGGAAATAGTAGTGATATTTGCTTAAATTTGTCAATTTGGTACTGACATGTACCTATGCTTGAATACATAATAAATGCGTCATAACAAATCAAAAAGGATCGAATCGTGCAGACTCGAACACGATCTCTGTTTGATTAATAACTTACTGAGAAAGATTTTTTCCCTATAATCGAGGATCCCGTGTTCGAAGTTTCTCAAATCGTATAAGAGTAAGTAAGTAAGAGACTTGCCAATGGAAATACCAAACTTTGTCGCCGCTGTTGGGCCGCTAAGAGTAGTTGAAACCACTTTGTATCTAATTTTAATATTTAGTAATGCTCCTCATACACAATGAAACGCAAAACTTTGGGGACTACAATAACTGTTGACGCTTGATTAACATTAAAAAGCAAAATTTTTCTTGTTGTAAACATTCAAAATAATTAAACAAAATGGGAAGTCTTGCACGGAGTATCAATGAACTGAATATGTTGATAGCAAGGAATATAAATGAAGATAAATTATAGTAAGGATCCGAAGTATTCAATGAATTCTTATAGCTATGAGTTGATGATGAAGTGTTGGGACAAAGATCCAAAGGAGCGACCAAACTTTACCAAATGTATTCATCAGCTCAAAGAACACTTGCGACTAGCATCTCCTCAGGTAAGAAATGGTTTAGTTTTCTCTTTAATTTCTTTTATAGTTAATTACTGTTTTGATATCCATTTTCTCCGTTTTTATAATCGCTGGCAGGCTCATTCGACGGCTTTGTTTTTTAAGCTTTATAAGTGCCCCGTTTTTTTCTTGCCTTTTCAAATTCATCACTTCATTTTTTTGTGGTTTCCACGTCTTCAACACATTCCCGACCACATGAATCACATATAACTCATACATAGCTGAGAACTGCCTGGAGTTTTAGCCTCGATTAAGCATATTTCATTCGTCTCTTATTATTACTATCACCATGACCAACTTATTTTCTATGGAATGGTCAATAGTTTTTTTTCCGTGGTATCGCGCAATTCGAGTAGCGAAGAGGTTGGACGACCATGATTTTGTTCAGTAAGGGGTGATGGTGTTCTTGAATGCAAATTGATATTTGCATCTGCGCTGGTGTTAAAAGTTTTTAAAAATTTAAATTTTATCTCAAAAGCGCGTGTGGCGCAGTGGCTGGAGGCGTCACTGCGATACACACGTGGAATCGATCTTTGCGCCCATGCCCAATTAAGCCTTCCATCCCTCCGGGGTCGGCAAATTGGTGCTAGACTTGTCTGGGAGGATAGTAGCGCTGGCTCGATACATCGGTAGGTCACCGTGGGTATTTGCATCTGCGCATGGCCATTATAAAGGCCAGATATGCATTCAGTCACCTCCAACGATACTTACTGAAGTTGAACGTATGGCGCATCCCTCAGGGATTGATCAACGGCGAGAGTTTAGGTTTATCCTTTTTATCCTTTTAAATTTTATCTCCGATTTTTCTAAAGTGAGGTACAAGTTTTCATATCCTGTAACGGTGAAATTTTAGTTTCCTTGAGTTTACGAGACGTACTTTTTCACCTTTGTTTCAACTAGACTCGTATTTGTAACTGAGCGGTATTGAAAAAGGGCTATTTCTTTCGACAGACACCATGATGGCTCCCAGTATGTCTTTGTTCTTTGTACCTACTGCTCATGTTTGGGAATTTTTGAAATTTTAGATTTTGTTTCTAATTTTTCGGAAATTTTAATTCTAAATTACTATGGAATTGGAGGACTTCTTCCTAAAGATCATATAGCAGCAAGACAATAGAACAAAATGTCTTCTATAAGTTTGTATAGTCCTGAAGTCCGATGCTACCTTAATGATAGAGAAATCGTCTGTTGTCGAAAAATTATTTTCTTTGCTAATGTGTTGAGGAGAAAATCGCATTCGAATCACTTCACAAGGTTTGCCAAGTTGTCATGTACTCACTTTTTTAGCTACTGGAACGTGTCGAGTTAGACCTGGCCGATGAATGCAAAAGACAGGATTCCCTTTCTCAGTGGCTGACGCCGGAAACAAGCCATCTCGACGGCATAAACACTTTCAGCAGCTTAAACACGTCGTCACCGAAACGTAATGAACGCATTTATATAAGTGAATTCTCACGGTAACCTGGTTACAATTACCCATTGACTGGAATTTGGTACTGTGGATTTTGGTGCTTCAATACATAATGCTTTTGATGATAACGCTTAGTATTTGTCGCGTTGAACTAGTCACAGTTGGATAGCATATCATTTCATAGTTTTCTACTTCATTTCACGCTTTCAATAGCATAGTGTTCTAGGACTTCAAACTGAGGAAGTTTGCGTGGTGTCCATTAATATATGGCTTGCTCTTAAGTTTCTTTTGCACATTTTATTATTTCCTGCCTACCAGCAGGTCACACGGGAGATAGTTCCTATTGCAGATTATCAAAGACATTGACCAATAGTTCCACGTCTTAGATTTTTATCCTCAAAGGTAAAAATGCGAATATTGTTGACTTGCAGCCATCTTGAATCATGTTTTTAACAATTTCGAGAGTTTAACACTTGCCATGACTACTTATTACGATCTAACCCTTGCGGGAAATGTACATTCTCGTTCATGCACTTCTTGTCTCTTGATTTTGAATCATGCCCGTGTCTCAGATGATTCGATCATAAATATTCTTGTTTTTTCAATCTTTATGCCTCCATGGAATTCAGAGAAAAAATCGATTGGTCTTCATCGATTCGGCTATTTCTTTATTGGAATAGGCCGATAGGGCATAAGTTTTTATTGAACTGACTTTATTAACTGGGTGAGAAACTCGGATTCGCTCTGCACTAGAAATGTCGGATTTCAAAAATAACTTGGAAACCCGTCACAAATGTGCTACTGCTCAGTACATTAATATATAGCAGAGCTGTTACCAATGGTGTGTTCGTGCTTTTCGAATTTTGTTTTTTGTAACTTGTTTTGTAATGGTGTCATAAAATTTTCGGGTTTTTAAAATATCAATGGCTATAATTTTGTGGTGCGTTGTATACATTTTTGGAACGTTCGAACGATGGAAAGTCGTTTGCATCTGTAGGACCAAATGATGTATTGAGGGGACATTTAAGAGAATGATAGGAAGAAAACAGCGGATTGCACTCAAACCTTGGTAGAATATACCACCATAGATTACTATTTAAGAAAATTGCTTACCATTTCTTTTAGGAATTTCACTTAATTCTTGGATTTGTGTGGTGGAAAACGGGTGTGGTGATATATTAGAGTCCATGCTACCCATAGGTTGCCACCTTGCTGTGGTGAGAACGTCCCCTAGCGCTTCGTATTACGCTGTGACACCAACGAGCCATGTGTGGCTCACATGTTTTATTGTGTCTTTATATATTGTTTAGAAGACGCAGATTTGCTCCTCCTTGTGATTTTTATGATTTTTTAAAATTGTCATTAGTTCTCTATTATGAAAGCTGCAAAATATTCACGAGGTCACGCCAAACACTGTGCTTCCAGAATTGTGGAGAAACTGAGTTGAGGCGCTGAAGTTTGCCACATTGGCTGTGTCCAGCATATCTGTCTGTATTTCACATTATTTAATAACCTCGAGCTTTTCTTCCGCGGTAAAATGCTCACCAGCCAAAGTGAGAATTCTCACACATGCCGATGTAACAAAATTCACGTAATTTTAGATAACTCATTTCTAAAGAACTCACTTCTAAAGATCTGTTAAGAACTCGTGGCATGAAAGGAATCGATGCCATTAAGAATGCGTTGTGAAGGAGCAAAGTAGAACTTGCACTAGTGATGAAACATTGTATTGTCCTTCTATGATTATATGTGTTGCTATATGTCCTTCAATTCCGTGCGATAACTGTAATTCATCGTCAGGGCTGCAACGGAGTGGACCAATCAATAGCTTCAGATGCTGGTAAGATTCGCTGTAGGCCTTTTTACCTTTGTTTCAGGACTTATTGAAGAGTAGATATATTTGTTTATACGCTTTTATAAACTGGTCTTTCTGAGCCGATGCGAAGTTGGTGTAGGTCTTCATTGTCGCTGCTGTTGTTGTTGGTCGATGGCTGACGTTTCGGCGATTTTGCCTTCCTCAAAACCGTGCTGTTATGAGTGGGAAAATAAATATACCAACTTTTTATCCCGATGTTTATAGGAAGTCGGTTTTTTGAGTTATTGAAAAGTATTCTTGAAGGCTTTGCATCCCGTTTCGTCAAGACTACAATTTCTTGAAAGCTACGCGTAATGAAAATTGTTTGTGGTGGATACAAGAAACCACATGGCATCCCACTCTTGTCAGTGTGAGAATCACCAAGTCGTATGTCACTTATTTGCATTGATATATATATATATATATATAATTAGTTATAAATTTACTTATGTGCTCGTATGTGTGCATATATATCTTAGAGAACCGACTTTAATTTAACTACTCCATGAAGAAGAAATAAATTCTTTTGTACACTAGTGCACACGAAGTTGGAGACCATATCACACTTGTCATACTGATAATTGATACTTGAATGGATTGTCTTTACTGGTTGTGCGGGCCCCAGTATAATCTCCACTTTCCGGAGATTTGCTGGATAAGTCATTGTGGTTCCCTGGAATCCCGAGTTCAGGCTGGCCAAAGTTCGCCCCAGGTCGTCACCACGGCAGGCAGTTGCATCCCTTGTGGATCAGAGGGAGATTTGCCACCATGCGACTCTGATACAAAAAGGGCGGTATATCTTGGTATTGGCTTACTTTTAGTTAGGTTTTTTGATGGAAACGCCGAAGCTCTTCTCAGCTTGGGGTGCCCTGCCAAGGAGATGAATCCCCCGTTGTACATCGCAGCCCGAAACCCAGGAACACCTCCAAGCGACGATGGGGCTGTAAACTGTTGGGAGAATATAATAATCATTGCATATAAATATAATGTAAACGTAGTATATGGTATAATGGCATAAGCTTACTTGATACTTGAACGGTCCGTCTTCACTAGTTGTGTGGGCCCCAGCAAAATCACCACTTCGGAGATTTCGTGGTTAAGCCATTGTGGCTCCTGGAATCCTAGGCACAGCCTGGCCAAAGGATGCCCCATAATGATGCAAATAATATGCACATGTATATATGTATGTATGTGTATAGCGTGATGATCGTTTCTAAAATTTTTCCTGTTTCAGGAGTGCCACTTAAGCGACGCCATTGTGACGGCAGCCGATTTAGAACGCAGCATTTGTAAGAACGTATACGGACCCGAATTGGCCCGTAGTATCACATTCATTCCAAGGGGCTGGAGTTTTTCTTTTATCTTACCGCAGTTTGCACATTCATTCGATAGCTCACCGAACGCAGATTGACGTGGGACATGTGAAGCCAGAGAAACCACTCACCACACTTAGTGTTTTACAAAAACCTTCCTTCTGGAATAGCTCATTGACCGGTAACCCGATTAAAAATTGGCATTTGTATCATTTTAACAGCTGTAGTTATTGCTTAGAATGTGCTGATATGAAAACATTGAAAATGACTCGCATTACCTCTAGCATTTGCCGCTCCGGCTTACCTGGGTCCAATACCGATTTGTGTTCCCTTTGACGAGAGATTGCTGATGCACCGCTAGGCTAAAAAAGAACTGGTTGAGAAAGAGGTAAAGCAGGGGCCTTGCTGGTGCAGTAGGTAACGCGTGACTGTGAGTTTCGCAAATATCCCAGCGTCATTATGGTTTAGCTGAAGTGTTTGTCGCGGTCTAGCAAATTGCCCGCGAGTTTTACAACTCATTCGGATTCCAAGTTTTGGAAGCATTGATCTTCTTTCCTTTGAAGTCACTAACATCCATGGTTCACTGATTTATCGTGTTTGGAGATATTCCTAAGTAGTCGGAAAAAGTTCTACCTCTTAAATTTGAACAAGCATATTAACTCATAGTGAACGATGGCTAATGAAATAGAAACCCTTAGAATATACAGGTACTCCTAAACATTAAATTCTCGCTTTGTGAAATCAAAGAAACGTAGTTTTGCCTCCAAAAGCAAGGTGTAATGTTCCCACGTGAAGCTAATGGTTACTGCAGATGGAATTGCCTTTGAGACTTCAGAATTTTGATGCCGTTTTTCGGTTTATCAGAGAACTAAACGTGGATTTCAGATGAAAACTGAAATAGATTTGGCATTTTAGAGAAGTTATGCATTCTTAGGGCGAGAAAACAAACTCTCTTATGTGGTCAATATTTTCCCAGATTGCTGAGCTAACACGATTTTGGCAAAAAGGTTTAAATGGTTAACGCTATGATGTTTTCGTTTTCTTCAGAGCCGCGTTTAGCCCATCCGATGATTCGAAACTGGTCGTTCGCTCGACGTGGGTGTTCGTTGTCGCATCGAGCCTAATCGAGAGTAGTGGAGCACTGCCCAAATTAAGGACTTCTTCCAGCCGAGCCTTTTTATGGAAAACGAATGTTGATCTGTCTTCTCTGTTCAATATGGCCTCATCTGTACGTCTACCAAGTTCTCATTTCACGAAATAGTACTATTTGACAATTGTTGAGAGCTTGAAAAAGTAATTTTGCCTGCAATATATCACACATATAGAAACAAATTGATTGTTTTTTCATTTCCACTCAGTTTAGTGCAATACAGCTCTTTTTTATTTGGTATACACAAAAAGCATATAGTTCATGTGTGTTGCGACACCGACTACAAAATCCTTACAATAGCGTAGTTACACAGAGAAAAATCTTATTTGCGCATCACCTAAGAGTTTGGCTTGCCTTTCATTTGAACAGAATTGAGATAGAGCTGTCGGCGTTGATCAATCCCTTAAGGACGCGCCATGCATTCGTCTTCATTAAGCATTGTTTGGAAGTGAATGAATGCATATTTGGTCTTTACGACTCGTGGAGGCTTGCCGATGTGTTGAGGCAATGCTGATATTTCCTCAGACTAGTCTGGCACAAATTTGTGGACCCCGGAGGGATGGAGGGCTTGGTGGCCCATGGGCATGAGATCGATTCCACGTGTGTGTTGCAGGGCGTCTTCGACCACTGCGCCACACGCGCCCTTTTCAAAATGGATGGTCAAGGGAAATCACTAGTCATCAGACGCTTTACAGTGTCAATTGATTTTTTAATGCTTTTATGGCCGCTTTACCAAAATTAGCGTGTATTTGGGTACAATCAGTCTATTTTCTTATAAACTGAGCGGAAAGAATACACTAGCGCGACGGACTTACCATTTTATACCCACATAAAAGAACGATAACTCCACTAGGCCATGCAAGGCACAAAAGCATAGTGGAGAATGTTGAAGACATTATTAGGGCTGTGGCACGAGAATCTGATACATCGACGCTCAAAATTCTTGAGGTATTTCAGACAAACTCCAAAAAAACACAACGACGAAAAGCAGAGGGAAATGCATGTTGACTATATCTAAGCAAACCGTATACCGCTGGTTAATTCTTTGTGACAGATACATTCGTTACACTTGGTGAGCATGTTAGACGGTAACCGAGCATCCGAGCACACTCAAATTTTCTGATCGGGGGATAAATACGAAGTTCATTCCTATTACTCTTACTACTCATTAGGACAGCATATGGAGTTTTCCACTCGGTGGGCATTGATTTTACCTGTAGTTGTGACGTGATTTTAGAACGAAATAGCGCCTGTAGGTGACAGACGATTGTTCATAGACCATCAACCGAAATATATCCTCGTCCAGACCTGTTCCAGGTCTCCGATTTCTGATTGCAGTTCGAACTATTACAGCAGGGATTATTGGTAGCATTCTTCTCGTGGGAATCGTAGAATCCGGTACAGCCGTTGTTCTATGTCGTGGTTTTCGTGGCCGTTACTGTTAATCGTGGTTTTATAAAATTTTCCTGTTATAGTTTCTATATCAACGACAGAAATTATAGTTTTTCCGTTTTCTTCGAGCAAGGCGGAAAGCGAAACGCTCTACTTGAGATGATCTGGAGACAGCATTTCACCTGTTTTTCTTCTGCTGTATCCAGAAATTTCGTGTGTCAATAGCTGTGAAGAATTCTTTGGTACTACTGTACTGTACTTTCTTTTGTACTTTTGCCAATGGCACTGCTGAAGGTTTCTTCGAGTGCGTAGCGGCCGATTCCTGGAATTCTCGAGAGGCTTATTATTCTTGCTAAAGGAACGTTCATTTTAAACTTCTGGGATTATGAAGAGGTTCCTCAGCATAAGTTCAAGAACCTTCTAGCATATATTCTACCTTACTGAATTATTAAGGTAACACAAAGTTGATAGAAAGGTTTGTTGGAGCAACGTTTCGACGTATACGTCTCCTCAGAGCCGATGAGCCGAGTTGATGGTAAACAATCAATCGTATATCTTCGATGTGATTCATTCATTATCGTATAAGGTCGATTCCTCTTCAGTGGAACACTGGTTGAATGAGGCAGCCTTATTCAGGAGGACGTTTTTGTATAGGATGGTCGAGATCATGCTTCCCTTTGTTAGATTCCCGCTTCTGCTTCAGCTATAATTAGATATGAAATTGCTGTGGATAGATACTGTGGATAGATATGAAAATTATTCGTCGCACATATGGTTAAAACAAATCTTCTGAGAAAGAAGATCGTAATTTGCCCGGACGTAAAAAATGCAGCTGCACTGACGTCAAGTATAGTGTTCTCTTTACAACAATAAGATCGATCACCGTATGAGTGGCGGTGTTTGAGAATTTCCTCCCATAGGTCTCACATAGCTGTGATAGTCCTTCTTTTTGAAAAAGGAAATTCACTTGAGGAGACCAGCTGGCGAAAACAGTTTTGCAAGATGGTTCCCGTTTCCACTGTGATTTCGTGGCTAAAAATTTTTGATATTTGTAATCTTGTTTTTTTCTAATCCCATCCTACCATTGAAGTCACTATTGGCAAATTTTTAGGTGCAATTTTTGTCACGGCCATTATCCTCACAATCTCAGCAAGACTTGTCAAATTCAGCATTATAAGCCGCCGATGTTGTTGAGTAGTAATCAATGATGTCGATTCTCTTCTGATTCTGATTCCATTCTTTTTTCTATACAACTTTCAGAACTTGATTCTTTGCAGGTCATATCGGGTAATTAATTGTAGGAGGCGTCTAGTTTGCTTTTATCCTCTGCTGCCGAAGAAAAATGGAATAAATGTGATGTGCGTGGTTATAGACGAATCTCAAAAAGATAAAAAAGGATCTGTCGATTCCCTAGGTGATGGCTCTTTTAGAATGTACAGGTAGTGGGTGATAGACCCCTTTATTTGTCCATGCAAAATTCTTTTTCGCCTTGTAGATGTATGAAATCTTGAAACGTAGAAATAGTAGAGCTATCGGAAGATGAGAAAGAGATGATGAGAAAGATCTATAGCAAACCCCAAGGTGTCACGACTTTCCGTTCATGGGTATGTGACTGGTTTCTCCATAAGCTCCCTAGCATTAGGCTGGTTATTATCACAAATAGCAGCGGCAGTTTCTATCACTGGTTGGAAATCTCATTCCAAATTTGGCGATTCTGCACTCACTTTCATCGACTTTTTCTAGCATGACGTTGAAGTTATCGACGGCAACCTTATAACAGGCCTATTTTTCCTTATCACTTTATTCGATTGATTATAGCAGGCATTTAATTCTCTATTATCTTTTCGCGCAAAGTTGAATGAGTGTGCCGTGTGCCACGTCGGTGAATCTTTCATATAAAAAGTAGATGAGAAAGGATTATGGATAAAAGTAAAAAGTAAAGGTTTCGCCATTAACCAACCTCTAACCGATCAATCATGAATTCGACTTCATTAAGTATCGCTAGAGGTGGCTGAATCACCATCTGACACATACAATGAGTTTCGGTAGTCTGCAGATGTAGCATGTTATTCTTTCTAACCTCCCAGAGAAGTCTGCTACAAAGCTACTACTGTTCCACAAGCGCTGCTTTTTGATAGTTCTGAGAAGCGAAAATGTGTTTTAATGCTTCTTATTAACGCTTGATATGGCAGCAGCCCCATCTGTAGAAAACATAACCTCTTTTTTTGTTAATTGAATGCAAATATTCTGGCGTAATTCAGTGAAGTTGATCATTATAGCGTAGTTGAGTTTTCATTCGGACAACATCCTCAAATTATCCATGCAGAAGCTGAACATCTACTTTCTAGAAACTCTCAAGGTAGTCTAATATTCAGGTCTCTAAATCACTTCTTCCTACCGTCAACTTCTTACCGTTTCTTCCTTTTGGTAAAATTATTGAAATTTTCCACACTGGTGAAGCAAGAATCTTCGATACATATCCATTTACTACATCAGGTCTAACACATTGTATATATTGATGGATTTCCACTGGAGAGACTTCGTGTTGTTCTCTAGTGAAGCAATAGAATTGCTTTTACTTCGAATCAACCGGAGAAAACTACTTCTATGCTAAGGTCTGAAAAACATCTCAGTTTGTTATTAAATATTAGACAAAAATAACAAAGGAAAACAAAATATTTGTCCAGCAAATGCCTCAGTATCATTGTGGTTGTATTTCACATCATCTCTTGCATTAAAAGAGAATAGACGATTTATACCACAGCTTCGAATTAATTGGGTTCAATGTCAAATTGTGTCCACCAGATTAATCCCGTTGGCGGTTGATCGTTGATAGCCTTTATAAAACAAAACACAAAAAGAACGACACACATGTTGTAGTGTTGAAAGCGTTAACTCCCATAAAGGGTAGCAACGCGGTTCGATCTCCGCTGCAGACACCTGCGGCCCGGAGATATGCAAATATCTCAGTATAATTGTAGCTTTATTTCACATCACACCCTGCCTTGGAAAAAGAACAGACAGGAAATAAAAGGCGAATACTTCGCTAAGATCTGAATTTGTCAGGTGCTGTCTGAAAGGCGTAGCTGAACAATCGTAACCATTCATGGTTTGAAAGTTGTAACTTCCAAACGACTCAAAGGAATCATGTTTTCACATCGTTATATTTCACAGGTGAACCACCAGCTCCTATTGACGCAAAAAATTGCAACAGTATGTTTCAGTTCCCATGTTCGACTTTCTATTAACCTCGGCATTGAAATATGAATGCGTAGTTTTCTTGTTCCATCAACCATATGCGACTATAATCAGCTGTTCTAACCTTCCTCATTGGAAGTCATGTAAAAAAGCGGCTCTGAAGAAGCGGATACTACCGAAACGTCAGCTACTGTTGTGTTGTATTGTATTGTGTGTTTTTCTATTGAAGTAAATGTATGGTGTATAACAACCTCGCGATTGCTTAACAAGAAAACTACAATATGTTTCATCAGGTTGAAGTGGGCAACGCTCCGTTTTTTCGACAACAAACAATATTTATTCGATAAATAGAAGGCTTGATGAGTTAGGAAATTAGCAGCAAGTTGTTGGTCAAGAATTGAGCTTCGGCAATACACAATTATTTTTTCACCTTATCACTGCCTGTTTGGAGGATGGATAGAGGATCTATTACGTGCGGAGAATTCTTGCAACGAACAAACGGCTCTGAAGAAGGCGAAACCACCGAAATGTATTCTAATAAATTCTATAGTATCAACCTCATGTTTGCTTATTGAAGAAATACAGTGAATTATCAATCAGTGCCGAAGTTTATAGAAAGTCGACCTTGGGAATGCTTCGTGAAGTGTCAGTAAGCATAGATGAATTGAAAATACAGGTGAGCTATTGCGAGAAATGAGAAAGGTTCTCAGCAAATAACTGTATGGAACCGTAACGATAGGCGCAAGCTTAATGAATGCCCGCCGACTTTTAGATCTAATGGGCAAATGCGGTGGCTTTTGACCACACCTTGCGAACTATGCGAAAATTACTTCTATGCAAACAACCTCATTGATTTAGAGGATTATCCTCGCCAAAAGATCAAAAGCGTCGAATTCTGCTGTGTCAAGGAATTCAGATTTAACAAAGATGAAAAAACCGTGATGATCCTGAGATATCTGCAAAACTCCAAACCGCAGGAGTCTGCGTTGAGGAGCGAACGTGCAATTACCCTTTCTGGAGGCTAACCCGTTCACCACTACGCCATACGGGTTCCTCGTTTCCACTATCTCTCAGTCTAGTTTTCCATCAATCAGTGCCTTTAGCAATCAGTGCGATTGATCTGGCAAGCCCAAATCAGCATTGAACCCAGTTAAGCTGAGGCTGTAATTGAAATCACGATGTTAAAATTATATTTACTACCTACTAAAATTTTTTCACGCATAGTATTATGTGAAATACAACCGTAGCGTTGTTAAGATATTTGCAAAACTCCGGGCTGCAGGTGTCTGTCGTTGGAAACGAACGCCCTATTTCTGTTTCCGGATCCTGACCCATTCACCACCACACCATGCGAATCCCTCGTTTCGCTGGTCTCGAAGCTGGTTTTCTATCTATCGATGCCACCAGCAATCACCCGTCAACAGGATTGATCTGGGAAGCCCAAATCCGCATTGATCCCAGTTAAACTGAGGTCGTAGTTGAAATCACAATAGATATAGGAAAAAAACAATAGGAACATCCTTTTTCGGTTTAACTCTCTGTAACTGTGTTTTGGGCAAGCTAACAACGCCTTATCTCATAAAATTAGTCACTGAGACGAAAATGCCATCATCCACTCCGGCCACCAAATAGCACATTAAAATCAATGTTTCTTGCATGTAACGGTTGAAGTGTCACACTTTGAGCGTCATCTTATCGATTACGTGACTACGTTACAATAAGATAGAAGTTCGCCGTATAGAAAATATGATCGGGTGACGGAAAAATTGCGTGGTATTCTAGATGTGTAAAAATAACGGCGAATATTTCTTGGGGAGCTGCTAGGTTGATCCATGGTAGATTTTACTATCTCGGTCTATATCAGCAATGTAAGTGACGACACCAACAACGGGTGTTTGAATCTGAGTCACGCTCATTTACAAGTGATAACTACGAGAGCACATAAGAAAAAACCAAAGCATTAGTAGAAATCTAAGAATTATCAGCTGTGCATAATGAAAGTTGGATACCTGCAGTCCAGAGCTTCGCAAATATCTCAGCAGCATCCTTTTTCCTCATTCCTCATCACCTGTCACCTGTATCACCTATAGTCCGGTTGATCGTCGAGTAACTCGAGCGGGCGCCAGTAAATCCTCCATTTTTCCCTATCGCGGGCAAGAGCAGCCCAATGGGTTCTCCTTCCTTTTATGGTCATAAAATGATAAAGGATAAAGCTCTCGACGTTGATCAATCCGTTTCGAGGTGATTTATGCCATATCTGGCGCTTACATTGACTTGGTGACCTATTGATGTATTGAGCCAGTGCTGCTATCCTCCCAGACAAGTCTGGTACAGGGTAACTATTTTTAGGCTTTAAGAAATCTCCATGGATAACTCTCTTAAAATTAAAATTCTAAAACTTTTAGTGAACAACCCTTGAACATTTAAGAATCACAGACTAATAAACAAAATAACGGAGCCATCAGGTCAATTTGAGAACAGTGGAGAGTCAAAGAAAAATTAAGAATCATCAAAGCGCTCCGTCTAAGATTGATGCCTCATTTCGTATGAACAAATGTTCGCTACTCTTTTGAAAATTTTCAGTCATATGAGAATTGCTACTGGTCACACCTACAAATGGACGGTAACCATGTATGAATGTATGAAATCCCAACCGTACATTAGCTCAACATCCGGTAACGCCCTTAGTCACTATGAGGGTGCAAAACAATGAGCTGGCATTGCTTACTAAAAAAAGGAAGGCATATAAAAGTTAGCAAGGTTGATTCGTCTGCATTCTCGTTCTACAAGCTTTCAGAGAATGAGACATAAGCGGCAACGATGAAACAATTGTGAACGTGTTTGTCAAAACAGTTCATCAAGAGAAGGGATGCACCTTCCTGTTTATGGAACACCTGGAATGACTTCAACATAATAACAAAAAAAAACAGGACATCATAAAGAGAAAATATGACGGCCTTCAGTAGAGTAGAATGTGAAATGTGTCTTAACGTTTCCATAAAGCGGGTTGAGCGCACGGAAATGGAACACCACAATTACTGAAAATTTGAAATCAATAATTTTAGAAAGTTTTCTATTAAATGATATCGAAATTCCAAGATTAATGAGAGGAGAATATTGAAAACGCACTTCCTCAAGTACGTTTTGATTGAGGAAGTCGGATTTGGTATGAATGCACAAACGCTTAGGGGAAAAAAAAGTTACACGTTACCAATATCAACATCCATCTCATCCTATGAAAATAGGGGTGCTTAAGATATAACAAATGTATGCCGAAATTATTTATAAGACAGATCGGCAAAGTAAAGCATTGTCAAACGGTTTACACTCTAAGTACAAGGAAACCAGTATCGCGAGATCACAGCAGCACAGGGACCACTTGAAGGCAACTAGAAAGCACTCAGTGCCTTCAATAACAGATCGCTACGTCGCCTACGTTCTTCTTCTTGACGTTCTTTGTCAAGTTCATCGGCGTCCACTTCAGAATCATCAAATTTCAAGTAGACGTATAACTGAAAGAATAATTCCTTTAAAGCCAATACCATATCTTCACTGTTCCGGTTTTAGCAAAGCACACGAATACCTGTACTTTAAGAATAGTTCTTCACTTTATATGAAGTTGCTTTATACTTTTCATCCCATCCAACGTAACTACGAATTTCATAGAATTCTCACACGTAGATTTCACAGCAGCGATATCCAACAAAGCGTCTGCTGACACAACGTCAAACGACTTCAATGGAACATCCGATTGAAGTAGAGAGATGAAAATGAGGGGGTTTGGAATTAAAAAGCAGATAGGGAGAAAATTTCAAAAATGTGATTAATCATTCTCTTCGAGTAATACTTTTTTCCTTAAAGATATAGCAAGGCAAACAAAATCCTTCGAAATCAATATGCGACATGTTATCGGTCGCCCGTGAAATGACCGGAAAAAAATTCGAACGCTCATCTATGTGAGCATTGAGGATTAATGGGAAAGAAATCGAAGCACAAATGTTCATAGATACAAGTTCGATGACTTCTCAAAGGTAAAAACGTTTTCAAAAGTGGAAACTAATGTGGCAAAAGAGAAGAAATGACGACATAGTAGGAAAATGGAAGTGTTTGAGTGCATTTGTCGGAAAGCGATCGTAGTAAAAAGCGAAAAAAAAAAACGATAAATCATCAGACTGCAGAAATGTGTTCAGCAGTGATAGTTATGGTATTAATCCTCACAAATAAGGATTTTCATAGTTATATTAAATTGCACACCTGAAAGACGATGACGATAGCAAATAGAATGCAGACAATCGTTATCTCTCTGACGGACGCCATCGCATTTGGTGGACTGGACGAGGATTCGGTATCGACGAACATAGCAGTGAAATCGGGCATTTTTATTTGAACAGTGGATGAAATGTGATTGAGAAATCGATGCTGACTGTTAATGGACGGATTTAGCAAAACTGTGAAACAACATAAAACTTTCATTGAAAACGTAAACCAGAAAGGTAAATCGTAAAAGTCACAGGACACGATGGTTGTCACAATCGTGCAAATCACCATCAGATCACAACGTGAATTCAGATGCTGCTTCATTTATGCGTGATCAAAGTGTATAATAGATGTAAATGTCTGACACGTAAACGATTGAATATTGCTTACCGGGAAGTCCAGTAAGTAGCCCGTTTGACGAGCAACTCTATCAAACAATCGGCAGAGATTATTTCAAAGAAACAGTTCACTAGTTAAATTCATATGATTCATAATATAGAATTTACAGCCCATCAGTTATGAAATCGTGGTAGGCAGTGAAATACTGACAGAAGATTGGGAAAAACATAAGAGTAATCCTGGAGCAGTGAGCTCGACGCTTGTGAGGCTTGGCATTGGACATTAGACATTAGTCGTCGCAGAAAAAATGCGGAAACAGATTGTAACTGAGCAAAATTCAAACTTGTTCCGAATGGACTACAAAGGGATTTTAAAGGAATCTTACGCTTAAGAATAGCTGCGAATTATCAGGAACCTCAAAGTGAACGAATTATGAAGTGATATCTTGGTCACTAATGTTACAAGCAATAAGAGTGCAGTGTGGCGGTAACGTGAGAACAGCGAAGAATAAATGAAAAAATGGCAAGCGTTATCGTGCTTCCCACGTCTTATGTACAGCTATGGCCACTTGCAGACTGTGTGTGGGTGGACCGACGACCTTTACGATTTGCACGGAACGTGCGCTCGTGCGCGCGGCATTTCCGCGAAGACTATGAACTGTTGATCGGAAATGCTGCCCCCTCGTGATTCACCGAGCGGCTTCTGAACTTCATCATTCACACGTCCACAAAGCAAAATACATTTAAATGAAAATGAACCACATCTACAGGGATTTATCGTCGCTCACGGTATTCATGTACGGACGCACATAGTCTGTAAGAACTCACTGCATAATCGCAACGTTTTGTACTCCTAATTCTGGTTATTCGATAAACTTTGCGGAAAAAATTTGGACCCAAAATTTAGCGCAAATGAAGATTTCATGGAAAGCATACCAAAAAGGGATAGGTGCAACGTTTGTGTGGAAAGAGTAGTGAGGGAATTGAGAGGAATAATGAATTGGCCATCACTACAGTTTTGTTCTCTCGCCGGTAAGTGGCTGTGCAGAATTAAAATATAGGCACTGATATTTTCACTGTGCTATTTCGTGACAAACAATATTTCATACTATCTGATGAGCCAAGCAACTCCCTTAGTTTTCATGCGATGTGCAATTTTGTGACAAGAGACGTTTTCAAAAAAGTGCAATAAACAAGGTGTTTGGTGAGAAGTATGCGATTATAGGAAATTGCTTGCGGAGTATTGAGGAAGAACACTGATCTTTGGCATCGATTATAAGAAGTGGCATCTAGCACGCTTAAATGGAACGTAAAATCTGGAATATTTGAAATATGAATACTTTTTTTCTTGTTCAGCAATCGTGAGGTTGTTATACAGCATACATTTACTTCCATAGAAAAACATACAATACAGTACAACACAACAGTAGCTGACGTTTCGGCAGTATCGCCTTCTTCAGAGCCTGGAAGGGTATGCTGATATACAATTTATTACGCCAAACACTTCAATAACACTTACAGTAAGACGAAAAACTTCATGGCAGTTACATGATCAACAGGTTCTCGAAAAACTCAATGCTTTTTTTTTTACACGAGTGCCAATGAGGAAGGTTAGAACAGCTGATTATAGCCGCATATGGTTGATGACTGCGCCACCCCACATCAGAAATTGATCCAAAGATACGGAGCCAGGTCGCGTGTAACCTCTGGGCATTCCTCCTTGCTATTCATTGCGGGATTTTTGGCATTTATCCATTTCTAAAGTAACTGCGTAGGATCGCGTGCAACTTGTATGAACTTCAAAATCGATCCCGCTATAAGGCCATAAAAGAAACACTAAATAAAAAAAAGGAAAGCACCAAAAACATCTAGGATCACACTACTCAGAGGCATGACCTTACCTGAGAGCTCGCGTTCACTCCTTGAATTGGGTCCAAGTTTTTCACCGTCACAACCCATTTCTAAAGTAACTGTGAGTAGGATCGAATGCAACTTGTATGAAGTTCAAGATCGACTCCGCTATAAGGCCAAAAAAGAAACACTATAAGAAAATAAAAATGAAAGGCTCAGGAGACTAAGACACCAACGCGCCAACTCCTTGAGGCTTTTTGGATAAATGCCAAAAATCCCGCAATGAATAGCAGAGAAGAATGCCCAGAGGTTACACGCGACCTGGCCCCGTATCTATATATCAATTTCTGATGTGGGGTGACGCAGTCATCAACCATATGCGACTATAATCAGCTGTTCTAACCTTCCTCATTGAAAGTCATGTAAAAAAGCAGTGAGTTTTTCGAGAAGCTGTTGATCATGTAATTGCCATGAAGTTTTTCGTCTTACTGTAAGTGTTATTGAAGTGTTTGGCGTAATAAATTGTGTATCAGTATACCCTTCCAGGCTCTGAAGAAGGCGATACTGCCGAAACGTCAGCTACTGTTGTGTTGTACTGTGTGCGTTTTTCTATGGAAGCAAATGTATGCTGTACAACAACCTCGAAATTGCTGAACAAAAAAACAACGTATTCATACGCCAATGCCGAGGTTAATAGAAAGTCGATCCTGGGAATTTGAAATATGATCCCAAAAACCCCTACTTATTTCATACGCTCCACAGAAAACTAAGCTATGAGTGTCGCCAACTAATGTTTGGCTTTCGTGTTGTCCTTTCCCACGAAAACCTTAACAATTTTGTATGATATGCCTGGAAAACAGTTTAATGGTCAGATGGACTATTATTGAATAGGGATGAAATTCAGTTAGTTACATTTCAAATAAAATGTCTTTTATCAATACCGGCAAAACACTATTTGTTTAATGTTAGTCAAATTGTGATATTCACGGCCTTAGAGTGAATTTGAAGAATTACAGAAGAATAGTTAATTTGTTAAGGTTGCGCAAAGTTTGGTGGGACATGGTCACTTTTGACTATTGTGACACTAGGATCGGTGAATGCCACTGGAGGGCGAGGAGTAGGTATATCAATGCGTGTCCACGTTTAAGAAGAAAGCTGGCAGTCATGTAAAGTTTTTGATACATAAGGGCTAGATGCAGAAATATTGAACAATGACCGAGATTCCACTCAAGTAGGAACGCAATCAATTAAAGTGAGGGTGAATCTTCCAGAAATGGAAGTGAGGTCCGTTATTGAGTAGACATAATCAGAGAAGGATATGATTTTTAGACAAAGTGTTGGGTTACGGACTATGCTATTTATTTCACAGTGATTTCCATGCATAATACTGCCCAGGTATTTATCAGCCTTAGAGATTCGCTGTACAACGAAAGTACATGCTAGGCGGTGAAGTAAAAACTGATGAGAGTAACTAAAAAGGATAAAAAAGGATAAAGCCCTCGGCGTTGATCAATCCCTGAGGGATGCGCCATGCATTCGACTTCATTAAGCATAGTTGGAGGTGACTGAATGCATATCTGGCCTTTACAATGACTCGCGGTGGCCGCTCGATGTATCGAGCCAGTGCTGCTACCCAGACAAGTCTGGTGCCAATTTGCCGACTCCGGAAGGATGGAAGGCTTGATGGGCCATGGGCGCATTTTCACGTGCGCGCCGCAGTGGCGCCTCCAACCACTGCGCCACACGCGCCCTCATGAGAGTAACTAGAGGAGCAAAAACCATATTTGAATGCAATGCAAAGTAACGAGATGGACTTTGAAAAGGTGAGAAAGGTGCATCGATGTGTGTTCTTGTTTATTCGTTGAGTACAACCCTCCACTGTCTGAGGAGGATTTAGAGCGGATGAAAATGATAAGATTAGATTTTTGCATATTACAGACGAGGACCGTTGATTTCAATCCGTGCGTTAGAGAATGTAGAGTTCTCCGTAGCCAATACCGTTGATTTATACACAATCATTCTTTGGTAGTTCATTTCGCCGTGCAGAATTTTTTTAAACAATAGTTCTCACATTACTTGGAAGCTTACAGAACGCAGAAATTTCACTTGGTGTAGCTCCAAAAAAGCTATTTTCTGAGCTTAACTATTGAGAAAAAATCACTTCTCGGACCAGTCCTTTGTCAAGTCATCTGCGTTTTGCAGACGAATTCGATAATTAGGTTCACTTCGCCACGATAAGATGGTAAATGGCTGTTATTTCGTCCCAACTGCTATGATGAATTGTGGGTAGAGCAATATCGAAATAGACTGGACATCGTTCAAATAACCGACTTTCTATGAACCTCTGCATGAATAGCTGTTATATTTATTTATGTGATCTCATGAACTGATCTTGTTTAGCTGATGCGAGATTGGTATAAGTTTTCGTTGTTGTTATTGTTTGTTGTTGTCGTCGCTGACGTTGCCGTTGCCGTTGTTGTGGAAGCCCCACTCGAAACAGCACTGCTCTAAGGAAGGCGAAATCGCCGAAACATCAGCCATCGACCTACAACACTAACAACTGCGACAACGATGACAATAACAAGCAACAACGACAATGAAAACTTATGCCAACCTCCTATCAGCTCGACAAGACTCAACATGAATTGAAAAACTTCTGGATGCAGATAGAAATGTGGTTGAACAACGGACCATAACATTAGGCTTGCAGAAATATGGCAATAGAAATACAAAATTCATTCTGTGTTTCCAAAGAAATATATCTCAACTCAGAGTATACTTTTTGATCAAAATAAAAGCCAGTTGGACCCACACATTTTTGCCAACAATAGATGCATTCATTGCGTTTGCACAAAACTTTTGAATTCTGGAGATTAGAAAATTTTTAAAGGCCGCTGTATCAGCCTCGGCTTGGTTTTTGGAGTATTTGCCGCAAAGGAAGTTATGGTAACGTTTGAACAAGCAATACACAGTACGCGAGTTGTCAGGCAGATAAAGTGATTGAGGCAGCCTTTCACAGGGTGTCTCGTTCAAGATTCCATCACTCATCGCAGGTTACAATGCAATGGTGGAACAAATGGTTCTGCTTGAGCAGAAGAAGAGCTGATGATACTTCGAAGCGACCATTTCTTGTATCGGTATTTAATTCGTGGGAATTTCATTTGTCGAGCTTCTTCGGCATTCTAATTTTTTTTTTGATTCCTCGAAAGAGTTGACATGCTGACAGAAAGTTCTTCTACAAATTCTCACGCAGTTCAGCTCGTATGTTTCCATATATGAAATGCTTAAAATCATCGTCGTCAACAGCAGAATAACGTTTGTCACCTTCTTTGCTAACGTCGCACTCTGCTTTTATTAACACTTTGTTTGGCCCAAAAACTCATTAATGTTTTTATTTCGAGCCACTTGCGCTGCACTATGATCGGGTTAGAAATTGTGCCATTAGGTTTGTAGGAATAACAGTAAGACATCTGAAGTTCTACTCTTTACGACTTGTCAAAAACGCAATTTTTTTTTAAATTCAATTAAATGAAACAAAAACGCTCATCGTTACGATATGCTACTGTGGTTCATCAGATACACTTTTGCGAGCATTTGGAAAATGTAATACAATAATTCATAGAAATAAAACATGCTTTTCAGCTGCCTATAATAGTGCAGACTTCTAAAAATGCTACTGTAAGAACTTTTTTCATTTCACATAATCCGTCGTGATATCTACTGTACAGATCACAACACTTCCATTCTAATCGTTTTCCTCGCTTTCATCGTTCGCGTGCTTTTACGGCTGCTTTTAAGGAATTCGATCTTCTTTTTTAATGGATGCTGGTCTAGTCAATTTTCCTTGGAATCTTAGAGATAACCTGGCCTCAATCGTTCCCACGTAGATTGGAGGAGTGCGCTGGAGAGGGGACGGAAGTAAAGCGCTTTTGCTCACTGATCGACGGCATCACTAACAACTGTGCTACCCCTGGCCCATTGCTAAAAGATAGATGCTCGCTCTTAGCCATTATCTTTAAAAGCTCCAAAGTTCTCGGAGTTTCTCAATTGCCGAGGAATGTGCCATGCATTCGACTTCACTAAAGATCATTTGGAGGTGATTGAATACAAAGCTGACCTTTACAATGACTCGCGATGGCCTACTGATGCATCGAGCCATTGCTGCTATCATCCCAGACAAGTCTGGCACCAATTTTCCAATTAAAGAGGGATGGAAGGTGAGCCGTGGGCGCGGGGATCGATGCCACGTGTGTCGCAGTGGCGCTTCCTACCACTGCGCCACACGCTTCCCTAAAAGAAATAAAATTGTGGGTCGAAAACTATTTTTTGATTAACCTAATAACGTTCAGTAAATGTTAGCAGTTAATGTTCATTGGTTAAAAGCTTGTTCTACCACTTCGTCATATTCTCACATGCTCAAAACTTCTAGCTGTCAAAAAGCCACCACTACCCATTGTACCTCGATTGTATCTGCCTCAAGCGCGGACAAGGTTTAGTAAATCAACATAAAATTAGAGCATCGTCTCTCGCTGCATCTACAAGAGTGGTTATGCGGAAGCTAAAGACAAAGAGAACAATAATGGGTTTTCTATGATTCCTACGAATGAAAAATCTGGGTCTAGTAAATTTTACAACAATGACGACGTTGGAGATGGTGATGGCTACGGTGAGTGGGTAGAAATCGAAAAAGCTGCTCTCACGCCTGAGTGATGAGGCAACGTCGCATTGTTTACGTGAAGAAGACCAGCGAATGGTACACACATGTCCGATGTCAACTCATGCTTGCCCGTAGTTATGATGTAAAGGACTTTGTTTCTACTAGTCAACCTGAGTCCTTTGTAAGTACGTGAAAGATCTACTTCGATTACCCGCAGGCACTCTTGTTACACGACTTCAAGATACAAGTATATTTGAGCTATGTTTAAGGTAGCAGTGTTTGTTTCCTACCACAAAATCAATTCCAGGAAAGTAATCCTTCGAATGCCGAAGAAATAGAGATGTTGCGCTGGATTCTACAAAAGGTTATCAAATTATCACTACTCCATGCGTACTGAAGAGCATTCGTTCGATAGGTTATCCAACGAAACTCATCAATATGGCTTATTGGAAACACAAGAAGCTTTTATCTACACTTGATAACTAGCGAAGCCACCGAGACTATTTTCCTTTTAGGGAACTAGACGTTCGTTTACGTGTTTCCACATAGTGTGCAGTGTTTCTAGCACTTGTTCTTTTAACATTTTATTGATGTTACAGACACAATGCTCAAATACACTTATTCTGCAAGCTGCATTATTGCAATTTACAAATACTATTCACAACCTTTACAACCTTTGATCTCACCAGTTAACACATGTGTTGAATACCGTTTACAATAACTACAGCTTACAAACTATGAGGAGTTAAGGTTGTGTAACTAAGTCATGCAGAAGGAGAAGTTAAGGCATTACATAGTACTTCTGCTCGAACATGACGGTTGTTTCCTCAGCCAGCTATAGCTGGTTGCAGCTTTGGGAATCCTCGTTTATATTTCCATTTCGGCACTGTTGCTTGTCCTCTTCAGATTCTGTTTGACTTCCAGTTAATCCCTCCTCGACTCGCACCTATAATCGAGTTTCAACGTTAACAGTAAAAGTTATTTGTTCAACATCTTAGTGGGATATTTTTAAATGTACTTGTGATCGTCCCAATTTTTTGACCATTGCTGGTAGTCCTTCGATAGCTAAAATACCTTCGAGTTGCAATCATGAGAGATTTACGGAGGAGACGTCTTCGTTGTATGGGTACGCACAGTTTTCCTAAAGCGTTGCCCAACTTTGTTTAAGGTTTGGATTTTAAAAAGAAATTTTGGCGAAATTCGAACATTTATAAATTTGAAGCAAACTTGGTAGTCGCGAACATTGGCACAGACGCGGTGACGGTTGCGTGGAGTGTATGTCAGGCGGGGGTTGAGAAAATCATAATTTAAGCGTAGAAGAATAAGGTAGATTGTAAATCGTTGGTAAAGATTTGCAGATCCTAATCGTTTTTATTTAAATTAGTAAACTCTGCTATTAGGCAATGTTTGTTTCCTTGAATTTGGAAGGAACACTTAATCCTGACTACACATGCATTCATATCGAGTCGTGTCATCGGAATTGCGTTAACTACGCTTTGCGATTCCCGATTTGAGCCTTTCAAAAGCAAAGTATCATCAAAAAATAGCATGAGATAAATCAAGCACTAATATGGTGTATAATGATACAAAGTATATTTTAGAGCGTATAACATTTTTTTAAATTAAGGATTCTCTGCGCAAATTTATTCAGTGCGCCGTGTTTTTTCTTAACATGGTGTCACGGTAGCAGACACGTTGAAGTGGTGGCACGCACATCATCGGTTTCAAACTGAAATTGAACTGTTTTCAAGGTCAGATGTCGATATAAAAAGTTGTGAAGCGAGTTGACGAAATGTGAGTGACCACAGCTGAATGCTGAAGGTCTTAAATCAATTAAGAATGAACGGTGTCTTTTGAATTCAGTTGACTGGTCATAACACATTTTAACAATATTTTTGAAGGGGTGAAACTATAACAAAAACCATATGTTCTTAATAAATAACAAACTTGAGGCTCACCAGTAATAACATTGCGTGAGTTTGGAATCCGATAATGCATTTTGATATCTTAACTTTCCCGTACTAACCAAGGTGCTACGTAGACATGATCGCCGTCTCATATTTTAGCGGTGAATTGCAGTGTAATGGTGACATTTCCTATTTCAAACTTTAGGGGTAATTTTGGAATATTTTTTATACCTTTGAGACTTAAAGAATCTCTTCGATTCTTTTGAGAAAAAAGTTGTCGTTTAAACATTAGGCACTGAGGGTGTTTACATTCAATGGATAGTACAAAACTTGCATCACATACGCAACAAATCCACAACACAGCATATTTTCCCTCCACGACAACTTTTCATGAAGAGAGAGGTTAATCAATGGGTATGGTTGCAAGCGGAGATGATGATGCCCATGTGTGATGGAATACTTCTTTTTGTCGCACTTACAGCAGACTTAGAGAAAAACATTTAATCATATAGCTTTGTATAAATGGATCACAGAGTCCAAGCAGATAACGCCCCTAATAGGAGCTAAGTAGGAAGAAAGGTATACATCGGGAACATAGACGAGGGTCGGAGACGAAACAAAGACCAAAGGACGTGCTATCAAGAAGCTCGGCTAGAACTGTATTATTTTAGGGCAGTGATAGGATGGTGCGTGAAAAGCAATCTGTTCCGATGATCAAGGTTAGGTGTACTGCCGGATAAACAGGGGCGCCGAAAATGCTGGTAGGCAAGAAACACGAAACAGACTAAAATTTGGGCAATCTAGGTTCGGAAAAATGAGAACACACGTCGATAAGGTGCTCAGTAACATTTCAGTGTTTTTAACAAATGGAAATGAAGCTTTTAAAACCTATCAAGTAAGCATAGTATTCACGATATCAGCTCAACATTTGACAACACCATCATTGATGGACCATTGCCGAGATAATCTTAAGAGCGAGAACTAAAGGAGCTCGTTGTGGAATAATTGAAAATTCGAAATTACGAAACCAATTTCTAATTGATGTATATTGTTGTTCTTCGCAATTCTTGGATTGTGTAGAATAATTTTTGTTAGGCCAGTAAGAAATTTAGATGACCGGCCCTCATAAGAGAATAGAGGGAACTCCTAGAAAGTCCATAGTTCTTCGATCGACGAATGTTTCAAAGTGTAGGAAAACTTCTAGTGAAGATCAATATTGTGTATTTATCACAATGAAATTACTTCAGTCAAGTCTAAGGTGTTGTTCGGTGGAGCCTCTAATCGTTTTACCGATTGAGGGAGCACTAAGGCGGCAAACTCGTGTCGTTGGTTATCCACCGTTTGTTATCCTCTCCAAATTCCTGAATCCGACGATAATGGTAAGCATACCGATTTATGTACCATTAAAATAATTGAAATAGTGAAAAACTTCGCACACTCGTGGTTCCATGGCAGTGGTTTCCGAAGGGAAGTGACCAATTTGCAATTTACCAGAGCAGAAGTGTACCTCCTTGAGTAGTTATGGCATAAATCCGTCCAGCACATAATAGCTTGCAATTTGGTGACGATGGAGTATTGGTTTAAGCGTATGTGTGTCGCTCTCAGACATACTTCACTTTCCACATTACATCCGACATCGCTCCAGCTGAAAGTGGTTGCTTGCTCTTGTTATTCATCTCTCCTGGAACAAAGACCATTGCATTCAACCTCTGGTCGTCAAGCGCAAGAATAAGTTTTTATGTTTGGGTTAACTCGACGTTTTGGACTGGCTCATTTTAAAAATAGTAACGGCTTCATTTATGTTTCGATAAAAGTTCGTACACGGGAAACGGTCTCTTAAATTTTCTAAATTGCTGATAAATCATTGCCATGATGTATTCTACATAGTTGTCACAGGTTTGAACTGACAGTCCTTAAGTCATAGCTTTTCATAAATAGTGCTTCACTTCTTTAGAACAATCGGTGGTAATTTCAATGACGAGCGTCTTTATCCTTGCAGATTTAATTCCATAACTATAGCGAACTGCTTCTGGAAAAGTAGTAGTAATTGCAGAAAGACTATTAACGTGATGTTAAAACACTAAAAGGATTTTTCAGGAAGTTATGAAGTCGTCGCAAAAATTTGAATTTCTGTTAATATTCAAATCATCCATCTATCGTAACACCTTTCTGTTGACATTTCCAATACGCGTTGACCTTTTTTTACCACTTTCATTATTGTAAGAATGATAATAACGGCTTTAATGCATACATTAATGAAATGAGTTCACAAAATCTTCGCCCTTCAAATGCACCCGCAACTTTCTTTTTTCGTAGGCTTTTTCGTAGGAGTTGATTTAGACATGGGTAAAGAGTCTTACAGTCAGTCTAGAGACACATTTTTGGTTGTTTGTGGGATAACTGAGAATTACGAGTTACTCATATAGAATTTTTTTGATAAGTCAACGTTTAGTTATAGCACAATTCATTTCATTCCATTCACAGAATACTTATTGATTACTGAACCCACAATCAGTTTTCCTTTCATTAAGTCAGAAATTTTTAACTGGCTTTGAAACATATCGAAAATTTGTTAATATATTACTGAGAAATCGCCATGGAAAGTTATAAATGTTAACTTATTCCACATCTGAAATAAGAGAAATAACTGTAGTAGTGCGCCGACGCAGGCATCGGTACGTGTTTTGGTTGTTTTAAAGCCACAACAGCTGGCGTCGCTTCCCAGTGATTGTGTTGTACTGAATTCTCCATTTCTAGAATTTCCACATTATGTCACGCTCTCGTCATGCTGATGACATAATCAATATCAATGTCGGAGGCAAGAAATATACGGTTTGTTCTCTACCTCTACTTCGTTTTGTGCATCTGAAACAGTGTGCTGTCTTTGCAAATCCTGCTGTCAAATCTTCCTTTAGTCCTTTTATCAGCCTGGTCCTACCCATCTGCGTAAAAAATTGTTTTACATGTGAACTGTAAATGCCCAAAGAGCTTTCAATTAGAATACATTTATAATCCAACCATTAAGGCCGGTTTTCATGTCAATAGCTAAAAATTGCACTGATTATTTTATCTATATTCTTGAAAATCTACCGTTCATGGTGTCCAGAAGATATTTCTGAGCTTCAAATTACAGAAGTTTCATCCACTGAGAGGGTCTATATGGAAGCGCAGCTGAGTCGAAACCAGCGTTGGGATTCATTGCCGTCCTAGTAGCAAACACCAGCTGACAAGTAATGACGGCTTGATAAAGCCCTTGCGCAATTTGGAGTCTTTAAAAAGTTAAATATTGCCAAAGAGCAAACATCCAGTCCAGTGGAAAGTGTTTTGGGGCCTTCACGATTCTCTGAGAAGATGGGCTGTTTAAGTGTTCGCTAGGTATTACCGCTTTCAGATTTTCTAGTAACGAATGGATCATAATTATTATAATAGAATAAGTGACATCTCATTCGAACAATGAGAGCTTAGCATTGAGATTACACCATGAGAAGCTCAGTTATGCTTCACTTAGTTAACCAACCAAGCGTTGAGCGCTCACATTGAATACTTCCGATAACACGTGTGTTTCCTTAATCTTACGCACGTTTTTCAATAGCATTGCTTTTCTAGTGACTCCAATTTTAGGTTCGACGCACGGACATGTTGGCTGATCCTCGATCGAAACTCGCCGAATGGTTCAAACCAGGAACCGTGAAACCTATAGCGACAGACAAAGTAGAATTACTAATTTGGACCTAGTTTTCTACTCACAGTAGTAGATATTTCGCCGTTATTCTAATTTTTTTTGGGAGACAACTTAAACTGGTTTTCATCTTTTATCTATTTAGGGTGGAAATTATTACCTAGATCGTGATGCTAAAACATTTCGTCACATACTCGCCTATTTGCGCTTGAAGAAGGAAAAATTTGTGCCTTCTCTGGCCCTGCCAAGTAAACCAGATGACTTGGCTAAGTAATACTTTGATTATACTTTGAAATAAGTTTTTCGACTATTTTTGAATTTTGCGTTTCGAAACACTGTTTAATTTCCACGACTGACTTTCTATTAACCTTGGCATTGATCAACTAATTCTTCGTATTCTTGTTGAGCAAACGCGATGTGTTATTTTCATTCTTTATTCACGAATAAGCTGACATTTCGGCGGACATCGCCTTCCTCACAGCCTGGAAAGGTCAAGTTGGCAGTAATCTATTCGGCCAAACACCTCCATAACCAAACAGAGAAAACAATAAACCAGGATTTCAATCACATAGAACCCAGCTTTGCACACTCACTGCTTTATATGATGCTTCCACTAAGTATGTCACGTGGAGACTAACCGCACAGAATTCACATGGAAGCGTAATGTGCCCCTCTTATCAGAAAAACAGGCTCTATTGATGAGGTCATTAGTTAATTTTTATAATTTTGCACGGCATGTTCTGTTGGTTACAATTTGCGCTGTTCGTAAAGCGGGGGCTTGGCAGCAGACTTCCAAATCTATTCCACATCACAACAGAGGCTGCGATAGAGCGGTGTGCAAAAATAGAGTTCGCACTCAAATAATCTAGTAAAAGTGGCTTTTGAAAATACCTGTTGGTCTCGTCATGTCTTTCCTCTAAATATCAGCCAAAACAATTTCTGAAAATCTCTCGGCTCCATGCACCACTCCTCCACAATCTCTGCTTTCTCATCATCAGTGTCGATGAGAAATTGGTCGACGCTTATGTTGAAGTTATAGTTAACAGAGATGGCTCGAGGTCATGAAGATGAAATCTTGAGTGACAAAAATAGTACAAAACAATAAACAAGAAAATTCATTACAAGTAGGAAACACGGTGGCATCAGAATGGAGGCTGATAATAAACAGAGCCTTCTATACCATTCTGATCATCTGGAATGTTCTCGCAGAAATAATAGGGCTCCTCGTCAATTCTTTGACGCTGCCAATTTTTGCGCCTATTGACACATTTGACTTCAAATCTGTGGATACTGGAAAGCAATAATATCTTATAATAAGCATATCTCAGCTTGAAATGAATTTTGTGAATTGAAATGAAAATCGTCAGAGTCTAGAAACTTCGTCAACAAGATCAAATTTTTTTAAGTCAATTTCAGCATGAATTGAATTTTCTTCAGAAGTTTTAACACCTTGGAAAAGTTATAACTTTTGTTTAGAGTGACACAAGCCTTGTTTCAAATTTCTTAGGTTGTAAATATCCTAAGTCCTTAAGTTATTGATGCTTGCAGGTAGTTGCTTGTAAAAGTCATCATCGATTATGAAGGGATATAGAGAGCTTAATTTTTGATCAGTAATTCAGTGTTCGCGCCTGTGGCGCACTGTTTAATTCATGAGGCGTGCATTTTAGAGCTAAACTGAAACTCCGCTGTGTTATAGCGGTTTTCATGAGCGGAGTTGTCATTACAGTCACAGTCTGTGTTCATCGCCAAAATGGGAAGAATGCCCAATTGTAGGAGTGCAAGTTATTTTACGGTGAACAGAAGAAGAATTGAAATTATCTATTGTAAAAGAAGAAACGTTTTATGGGTTTGGTAGGTGCATCATTGACAGTCCCGCTTTGAACATCGTACTACGGAAACATTCCGACATTTCTATTTCACATTCGTTCCAGTTCGTAAAATTTCATTTTTTTTCCGCTTTCCTTTCTTCAAATATTTTCACCAGTCTTCATGCAAGCTTTGCTGAATGATATCGTGAGCCTTTTTAGACCGTCAGAGAAAAAAAGCCATGCCCTTTATTGTTAACATCTTGAGCGATGTCGTTGAGGATAATCTGGATCACTAATTCAATAACAGTAACAAAATAAATTCGTCCAAAAAAACCGGAAACTATGTAAACTCTAATAAAAATCGTTAGATTGGTGGGTGAATGTGAAGCGCTGAATCTCGCTGAACTGAAAGATCTCGCTCTGGATTTGCTACAGAAATATCAAAGAACCGAAGAGCAACATTACGTTACATCCTTCGTGCAAGTTACTCTACGCGATTTCGAGAGCTGGCAGTTCGAGAGGGAACAGGTACGATTTTCGCATCATTGACTGCTCACTAAATGTTCATTCTTGTGATTACATATAGGTCGCCTCTTTGTGCATATATGAAAAATAAAGCTCAAACCCAAAACCTTCTTCTGCTTTTTGGCTTTCATAACTTTATACTTATTTGATACTTGAATGGCCTGCCCTCACTGGTTGTGCGGGCCCCAGCACATCCTCTACTTTTGGTAGGTTTGTCGGTTAAGGCGTTGAGTTCTCTGGATTTAAAGAGGTTACTCCCGTCAATACATCCCATTCTAAATAATTCCTAGAGAAGTTCCCACGATCGACTTTCTATTAACCTCGGCAGTGGAGTATGAATACTTTGTTTTCTTGTTCAACAACCGCGAGGTTGTTATACAGCATACATTTGCTTCCATAGAAAAACGCACACAATACAATACAACAGTAGCTGACGTTTCGGCAGCATCGCCTTCTTCAGAGCCTGGAAGGGTACACTGATATACAATTTATTACGCCAAGCAATTCAATAACACTTACCAAAAGACGAAAAACTCTATGGCAATTGTATGATCAACAGCTTCTTGAAAAACTCACTGCTTTTTTACTTGACTTCTTAATGGAAGTTATCGAAGTGTTTGGCCTAATAAATTGTATATCAGTATACGCTTCGAGGCTCTGAAGAAGGCGATACTGCTGAAACGTCAGCTACAGTTGTATTGTACTGCATGTTTTTCTATGGAAGTAAGAGGTTTTATTTTACTCTTTATTGCGATGAAACATGTTTCGCCTGAATTTGCCTTTCTCAGAGCCTGGAAAAGTCAAGTTGATCGCAATCTACCCAGACAAACACTTTCATAACCTCAACATACCAAACGTAACACATCAATTTTAATGGAGAAGATTTTGAAGTAAATGTCCCTATCATTGTACAATTACCAAAACATCAGCGCGTGAAACTCTTGAGGCGATTTGGCCAAATTCCAAAAACACAAAAATGAACTGCAAGGTAGAGTAATTTACGATCACGAACGACCTAGCGCTATACTTCAGACTGAATCTCAGACCTGAGGGAGGCACATTCCTAGCCCATGCAATAGTCTGTGCGGTTGGTCTTCACTAAGCAACTGGAACGCTTAGAAATAACGAGGCAGTGAGTGCTTAGAAGAAGTCGTTTGTTGTGCGAATGAAAATTTTTCTGTCAAGTTTTGTCTTTTGAGGTTATGAAAGCGCTCGGCTAGGTAGATTGCGGTCAACGTGATCTTTCCAGGCTTTGAGAAAGGCAAAATCCGATGAAACATCTGCTTCATCGCAGCAAAGAGTAAATTAACACCTTTTGTTTGTTCAACAAGAATGTGAAGGATTCCAGTAGAGTTTACATGTAGTTTACCTCAGAGTGCATTGATTTTTATGGTGTTTTCAGTAATCAGTACCTTGCTCATAGTTTTTTTTTTTATAAACGTTGTCAAGTCTTCCTTAAGCCCTCTGCTAACGTTTACTGAAAACTGTGCTCAAAGATCCTTATTTTGAAATTTTGTTCACTTAACTTATGGGGAAAGACACGTGTGGTTCAGTGGTCGGAGGTGCCCTGCAGCTTACACGTGGAATCGATCCGCACGCACACGGCCCACCAAGCCTTCCATCCCTCCGGGGTCGGCAAATCGCTACCAGATTTGTCTGGGAGGATAGCATCACTGGCTCGATACATCGGTAGACTACCGCGAATCATTGTAAAAGCCAGATATGCATTTAATCACCTCCAAACGAGCTTTTGGCTTGTAACTTATGAGCAACATAGAAGCTCGTCGTTGCTTTTGTCCACGAAATAGACGCTCATTGCGGCAAAACTGGAGGGCATTTACCATACCTTAGTCAACAGAAGAGGTCCAAATTTTTTACATGACAACACTCCACTACATTTTGTATAACAAGCTGAAGTTTTTCGATGACTTCTGGAATTAAGCTATGTAAAAGAGATTGCATATATTTATTTCACTTAACGATTTCCTAGGACATAGCTTAATGATCAATTCGCTGCCAAAACTGAATTGTTTTTTGAAGGTTTTGTAGATTTTAGGCCTTTAAAATTTTATGTTAGACTAATGGACTTGAAACCTGCTGAAAAGAGTGTGTAAATTCTATTATGCTTATAATTTTTAATATATTTGTGAGCGAGTATAACAATTCTGATTTTAATGATGCTATAGTATTTGCAAAACTCCGGAGCGCAGTTGTCTGTGGTGGGGAACGAACGCGCTATTGTCCCTTCCGGCGAGTAAAGCGTTCACCATCACATCATGCGGCTCTTTCGAGAACTAGCTAAGAGACAGGCGAAGCGGTTCGGAATTTTGCAAATACCTCAGCATCATTAAAGTTATATTTCGCAATATATACCCTGCCTTTAAAAAGAGTAGGCAGTAAATAATAAGTTAAAACAATTATGGTTTCAAATTTTTACGATTCGAATCCACTTCTGCATTGGGCCATAGTAGTTAGTATTTCAGTTAGATTACCTTAGCGCCAGAAATTATTACGAACAATATGATGAAGAAGTAACTTTCTATTTTAAAATACCTATTTTGCACAAATTGCTTTATGTGTGATAATAAAATTTATAATGAAACATTGACACCTTGATTTTTATGCAAGATGTTTGTCCTCTTTTTGTTGGTGAACAGGTGAGTGCTCAATTCATTCGCAGAGCGATGGGGTAGTAGTGCTATGCCCAGCCAGAAATCTTGTCATTTTTTTCGGGATCATTAGAGGAATTGGTCCACTCTATGAATCCAAAGATCTTAAAAGAACCTGGAGGTGGAATACGAGAAGTTGTGTCCACTATTCCGCAAGAGCTCCTGGTGAAACCAGTTGATGCGGTTCCTGGGCGCATCGAGAAGCTCGTAACTAGTTATGTGATCAATTTTTAAATAAAATTATATATCATGCGCTTTTTTCTTCTTCTTTATTTCATGTAAATTTATAGCTAAGAAAAATTATAAACTTTCTAAGATGTGGAGTTAACTCTCAATTACCTTGTATAACAAATCGGTTGTATTATTAAGAGCTTCTAAATCATCTGTAGTTCGAGAGGGGCTAAAACTTGACATGATACCATATGAAAGCAGGATATTAAGATTAACCTTAACAAGTGAGCTATTAGGTGACAACAAGACTCAACGCTGCGTGCTATGAATATGATGTAATAAGAATTTGTAATACCTGTTTTTACCAGGAATAGTAAAGTTCCTGCCACAATTTCAATTTGAATAGAGTTTTCTTGGTTGAAGAAGCTTCCTTTGCTCTGAAACCCCAAAATATCATGTAAGAGCTTTCGCGAAAGATAAATATAGACAATCGCTGACTTTCATGGTTCGCTTAGAGGTTTGATCACCTTGCAGCTTGACTTATTCTTGAATGGTGGGGAATTGCTGCATTGGTATGTTATTTGCTGAACCTCTGAATGGAATCAATGAAGCACTTTTCGGCTTGAGTAACGTTTTCTTAAATGTCGCAGCGCGTTCCGCACTCAAGAATTCCCTTTTACTAAAGTGCTGTATTAGAAAAAGAGGGCCCAGAAATGGTCAATTTGAAGTGTTTTTTTTAGAAGTCATATAGAACGTATTTTTGCTCAACCCTAGAATTTAAGGTTTATTTGAATTACATAAAATAAACACAAATATAGTGTTGCAGAATCAGATTGCCTTGAAGAAGAAACCGTCAAATGAAGATGAGTTTCAACCGAACTCGGCTTATGAAGAATGGGACAACCTTTGAAAACGTGTTGAAGCGCCTGCTTTTCCAAAATCTCTGCATTCTGCATCTGTGCGTGTATGTTGTTTTATTCATCTACCATTAGAATAATTCAGACAAACTAAACCATGAAAAACTTGATGTTCAGTTAAACCAAATACGCACAGATTTTGGTTACAGGTTGAATAGATTGTACTCTTCGACGAATCTATTACTATTGTTCTTTATCGTTTGCAGTTTAGCCCAATAGTAGCTTTGAAATTATTCGCTTCCATAGTTTGTAGTTTTCTCGAATGTTTGTACTTGAACTGTCTCCCTATTTGAATGGAAGCTAAATGTGGTTCAATGAAGATATTTTTTTAAAAGTGCACATACACAAACTAATACGCTCCTGGATCTTGTAGTGACTTGTTTCACAGAATTTGGCAAATCTTCAGGAACATCACTCATTTATAGCTTATATATAACCTGAAGTAATTTGGTTTCTCAACTTTATACAAACACATACCCGCTCACGGAGAGGATTTAACTCTGTATCGTTAGCGGTGCTTTACAGTACACACATGGTTGCTTGATGCAATCACTAGCCCTAAGATAATCAAGTTTCTCTTCTCGGCAGGGTTGAAAAATAGTGCAAGAATTTCTTAGAAGAATAAAAATACTGATACAATGCTTCTGTAAACCACTGTAAGTTGTTGCCGCTTATTACCGGTCACTCCGATGATAGTCGAAGAAATTCTGCCAGCTCCAAAAAAATTTCGTCCTTGCTCCTACCCTGTGCAAGAGTAACTCAGTGGGTTCTGTTCGCCTCGAGAACCCTCTGACCAATTGACCACCATATCTTTTTTCTACAATCTTTTCGAAGAATTTTAACCATTGTGTTGGTGAACTTCGTGTTTCGAGTTAGACAAACCGAGGAATCCAGTAGGGATCTTGATCATCAGTTGCCGATCAGATTTTGAGATTCTGTGACGAACAGTGACATCCATGAACTTTGATTATTGACGCAGTTCCGAATATCGGATCTCCGCTTTAGTTGCCGGTTACAGTATACGCGTAACATCGACTTCTCGACGGTGTGTTTTAAAACAATGCTCTCTCATGATCTTTCATCCTGCTTACTTAGCGAACAGGTCTCTGGCGCATACACGAAGACAGAGAGAATTGTGGAGTCTGAAAAGGAGTGAAGTATTCTTAATCTTTGATATTCTTGAAGGCTTTCCAGCCGTCCTACTACTCGTACCCGGCTCCTAAGCCATGGTGCCCGTCAAGTTGTCTTCGCGAACCAGATATACACAGATGGAGCATTCAGATACGCTCAGCCTCTTGAGCGTGAATGAGGTACCAGAAACGAATCTGTGCCTCATAAACGTCGTTTACGTGGGATTTACTCGAATTTCGACCTTGTGGTTGTGTTTAAACGTGAAAATAGGCTAGAATCGTTCCGCAGTGCTAAATACTTGATGTATGAGACATATGTCGTCAATACAGCGGAGATGAATCAGTTCAGTTGCCAAACATCGGCTTTCACTCCTATGTTGTCCCATTCCAATCTCCGCATTACGTCTTTGAGGACGGCTAGGAATAACTTTGATTAAGTTCGTCGTTTTCTCTCTCAGCAATCGCGAGGTTGTTAAACAGCATAGGCTTACTTCCACACAATAACACACATACAACACAATCGTAGCTGATGTTTCGGTAGAATCGCCTTCTTCAGAGCTCGGAAGGGCGTTCTTTCCTGCTATTCATTGTTGGATTGAAAAGGTGAAAGGTGTAGGTGCAAAAAGGGGCGGGTTTTTCGAGAAGCCGCAGATCTTGTAATTATCGATCAGATTTTTATCTTTCTGTTTGTGCTGTTGAAGGGTTTGATCTAGTAAGTTGCGTATTAGTGGCCCTTCCAGGCTCTGAAGAAGGCGATTCTGCCGAAACGTCAGCTACGATTGTGTTGTATGTGTGTTATTGCATGGAAGTAAACCTATGCTGATTAACAACCTTGCGATTGCTGAGCGAGAAAACGACGAATTCATAATTCAATGCCGAGGTTAATAGAAAGTCGACCCTGGGCACTATTGATTAAGTTTTTCAACCTTAACCTCTTTATTTAAGACGACACTTATATAATGGTGTTACATGGTGTCTGCTGTTATACCATCTATATATCATAAGCGCGGCCTATAATTTCAAGGGCATCCATTGCTACATGGAAAGTTTGAACACTCAAAACAAAACTTTTGGACGGGTAACTTTATTTATGAGTAAAATGTGTCATGTGAGGTAAAAATCCACAGAATCAATAGGGAAGGTAATGGAACTTACTTTCCCACTCAATCACTCTGATGGCAGAGTCGCATTTTTCCTAGTTACCACCACTTTTTTGATTTCCACAGTAGTTTTTTCGTATAAATGGACCACTTCGCGGATGAGCACTTAAAGGATTTACGGTATTCTCTACTTAGTGACATGCTAAGTTTTCGAAGACCGTGATTCCTTCTAATGTCCCGATATAACTGTGCTGAAATGTTCTCATCGGTTCGTCACAAACGCTCGGTGGGCGTTGTGGATCAGAAGAAGGCCTATTTATGCCCAGTATTCCTCTGCAACGGAAGCGATTTCTGCAATTCGTCGAACGACTGATCGAGACCGATATTACGCAGGCAAATCCAGCACATCATGGCTAGTTTCCTTAAAATGCATTAACACAGGACTCCACTGAATATTAGTTGTTCGGAAAATAATGCAGGAGTTGTAGTTCTACTTTTCGTTCAGGGGTTCGGTAGCACAGTGGTAGTGTTGCTCGTCATCACGAGCATGGTGCTAGTTCGATACCGCTTCAAGCCAACTACACCTCTCATAATTTCGGTGTCGGGAAATTGGTAACGGACTTGTTTGGGGAAATCCATTTTTTAAAATCCAATTGGAAACCCTCCAATCCGGCTATCTCAGGAATCTAAGGAAAATTGCTAGACCAGCATTCTACAACATTTCTAATGAAATGAAAATCCTCAACAGCAACTGAAGCCACACGTAAAGTTGGAAGATCTTCGTGGAAAATGGATGCGAGGAAACGAATCGAGTGTGGAAGGTGCTGGGACCCGCACAGTAGACGTGAAGACGGTTTAAACAAAATAAAGAAAACTTTTCCTTCATATGCTTTCAACAATTTTTATGAAATGCTGCACTACTCTCTATCAGTGCAAGCTTGTTTTATCCACCTTTACCGTCTATAATTGAACTACACTACAAACTGTCTTTTTGCCTATTTTCAAAAGTTAGAAATTGAGAACAATGATTCAGACAAATTTACTAATGCGATCGTACAGCAAATAGCTCGTAGCATGGATCAGCAATACATCGAAGGTAATATTAACGAACACACAGTGCAACGTTAGTTGTCAAAGTTTTTTCGTAGTAAATCCAACATTGATGATGACAAGGTCCGAACGTCCTTCTCCTATTGTCGACAATGAATTTAAGGCCTTGCTGGAGGCAAATATCTGAAAAGCTATTCGAGAACTTGCAGATAAATTCGACATAAGCAGCGCAACTGTTTCGGAAGTCTAGAAGAAAATTAGAAAGTGGAAGAAGTTTGATAAATGGATACAAAACCAGCTGAATGCTTCTTCTCCACGATAACTTGTGGTCAAACGTAGTATTACTGACGCTGCAGAACTTGAACGAGTTGGACTCTGAAACTCTGCACGATTGACCCTACCTACCAGGTAGCAACCTTCCCAACTACTACTTCTTTAAACGTTCTGAAAACATAAGATATTTCGACAAATTCCTGTGCCTGAAGTGCTTTAGAGTTAAAACTGAACCAAAAATTGCCTTCAACGACTTCACTGCCCCCAGAAGTTCAAAATTTTGTGCAGGTGGTACAAATGACTTGTTTTGCGTTGAAAGAAGTACTTAGATTTCAATGGCTTTTTTTCGATTCATAATTTCTGTTCGGAGGGACCGGTAGCGCAGTGGTGATGAAAGCGTTCGTCACGAGCGCTGTGCTGGCGCGACGGTGGTGCATGGGAACGAAGCTTCTTATCACTCCGGAGTAAAGAAAGACTTGCCTAAGCCCACTTCACTTCTTCATATCTTGGCAAAAACCACTTAGTGCAGCAATCCTGTAACTGGAGAGAAAATCGACTTTGCCGGTGCAATATTCATAAATAAGACAACAATTCTCAAGCAGTAGCCGAACCCATACGCGAAAAGATCAAGGATCTTCGTGGATGATGGTTGCAAGAAAGCGAATAGAATGCAAACAGTGCTGGAATTGGCACAGCAGTTGTTAAGATAGGCTACGAGAAAAACTCTCAATGTTTAGTTGAAATGTGTCACTTTGAAAAAGCACAGGTTTAAAGTCCCGACTTAGGTTACAAGCAATGTAGTAATTTTAATGAAAATTGGCTTAAAACTTTAAAGCTTTAAAAACGATCACAAAGTAACCAAAAAAAATCTCTAATATCATATGTGCATTCAGGCATTTGCGATTTTTTGTCGTCACAGTATCTCTGTAATGTTCCCACTTTTCTTAATGCTACGTTATATTTTATAGCAGATAGTGCTAAACTAGAGCAGTTAATAAAACTACCAATCCTCTGGTTTAATACGAGCACATAGCGAAAAAATTGACTACAGATTGAATAATTTACAGTTTTCTTGATGAGCAGACACGAGCTTGTTAACAACATTATTTATTTTGGAGGGGTCAAACTGGTACGAATCAATTTTGTTACATAATTTTTTATTCACAGAGTAAACAGCTTTTCTTGAACAACCGACCGTTTCATTCTTTTTAAGTTTTCCATTTCTTTAATGAGGACCTAGCGCATATAGTCTGATATGGTCGGAGATGTGCTTGGCTCAGCTCAGAAAATATCAGCCAGAAGCACGACACAAGGTCACGCGGACCAGAAAGCGTACTTTATTACGGTCCATTTTTCGATTTTTGAAGTTTATCCAAAACGCTTCAAAAGTTTTACACTCTGATGCTTTGGATTGCTATGCGTGGATGGTGACTTCTACTTCGATATCTTCTTCGTTATTTCTCTATGTTCTATGCGCGCTTAGCGGAGTATTTTGTATAACTTTAGCTTACCGCCTAGGTGCTCTTTTGTATAAATGCACTAGGGCCACTGCTATCAACTTCTCTAAATCAGCCATTCTTAACCATCACTTAATAGCTGTATCTATTTGGGTGGAAATTAAGGATGAGATAAACGGGACCTTACAGTAGATCTATCATTTTGGAGGTTATTTCTTCCTGAAGACCTCTCCTGAGTAGTTCCTCTCTCGTAGAAATTGGAACGGCTGCTTCAGCCCAGGGAATCCTCCTTCTGCACTGTTCTTGTGCCGACACTGGCGGCCGCATGACACGGTATTCTCATAAGATGCTTTTGGAGAGTGAAAGGCGAGTGCAAATGTAATGAACCAGTTTTCTTTGCTACTTCGCTTTCGATATGCGCCACCATGCTGCTGTATCTGTGTTTTACCTGTTAGTCTGGTTAGGCAATAATCAATGTTCTGCTTTGTAAAAAGTCTCGTGGACCAGATGATGAATAACAGGCTTTGCATTTCGGTAAAGACTCTGTAAGTGTAAAACCAACTACAAAGGATTGAACCTACGCAGCGTAAGTGCAGTTGCAGTGCGAGGGTGTGTGCGAGAAATAATTCGTCACTGTTTACAAATATCAAAAGATACAGTTAGTTAAATGTTGTAGATCAGGTCTTTCTACTGAATTACTTGCACTAGAGCAACGTAATAGGTTATTGAGACGTATCCGCTGGAAGCTGCATGTGGGCAGCTGCATATTTAACAAAGAGGTTTATTACAATTGGTTTGGTTCTTCCATTCTTCGAAAGCAAACTTACCACTGTTTTTCAAATTCTTAACCCATTTACACAATTTTATCATACAGTTTTCAAAAGCAGCTGTGGGGCTGTAAAAAACGGAAAAAGATGATGAAATTTTTCTCTCCCTCGGGGAAAACAGTGCTTTTTTGAAATGTTTCCTTAGGTTTGGCTACTTACGTCTTCACTTATTTTGTTCGTTGTCTCGTCATCACCGGCAACATCTTTTCTTCGCTACACCAACTGCAGGAAAGCTCTTACCAAGGGACCTGCACACAAAGCGACAGTTTATAGAAAAAAAAAGAATTTCTTTTGTAAGATTAAACGGTGTTTTTGCTTCGAGAATAACCGGCGCGGATCCATCATTGCTCGCATTGGAAGAATATGTAGTAGTTTCGATCGCAAAACTATCCGATTTGTTTCTAGTCGTGGAGCAGTACTCAAGTCGCCTCAAGAAGGATAATGGATTCTTATTGACGAGTTATCCATGCATGTATCACTGCTTAATTCTACTAGCAAGATATCCCGTGTTCTTTGCCCGCTTTAAGAAGACATTTTTAAAAGAGGATCAGAAACGTAAAGAAATTGATTAATGAGGAAAAATAAGCGGTAAATTAAGCGAAGTAGACAAATGAAGAAGTGAAGAAAAAGATAGAAATCATCATAACTTTCAGCTTGCCTTATGCCATTTTGTTGTTGTTGTTGTGTGCAAATAAACTTTCCTTCTTGAAAGTATTGATGCCATGATATTGAACCCAATATTTTAATGGAAATATGCACATCTTAAGGGTGCGTGTGGCGCAATGGTCGGATGCTCGGAGGCGCCCTTCAACACGCGCATGGGATGCATCCCAACGCCACTGGCCCATCAAGCCTTCCATCTCTCCGGAGCTGGGAAATTAACACTATACTTGTCTAGGAGGATAGTAGCACTGGCTCGATACATCGATGGCCCACCGCCAGTCATTGTAAGCGCCAGATTTCCATCCAATCTCCTCCAAACGATGCTCGCTCTAGGATGAGGACAGCCACTTCGAAATCACCGCCATTGTGCTTTCCTGTCCTGTGTATACACAGAGTAGTAGTTTTTCGAAGCTTAGCTTTTCCATCTGGATGTTCTTTTATGCAAACACAAAGTGCATTACCCGTTTCTCCCACGTATTGCTCGCCTTCGTCACATGTCTTACATGAGATCAAGTATGTTGTACCTGAACTCATGCAATCTCCATCTTTTCCGTTAGGACAAATCACACAATCCTCCGAGCCGCACTGACGGTTACAGAAGCAGTTTCGAATTAGTTGACGGCGTAGAGTATTGGATGGGAGGTCAATAACCGCCACGTAATTCTCAAAACCACTTTTTCGTGGGCACCTCTTAATGGAAACCGTTATTTTTCGTGCCAGGTCTAGCGACTTCTTTTTTCCTCTTCTTCTGTGCACACATTTTTAGCCGTATGGCACGTGTTTTTGATAAGTGCATCCTTCATGTGTGAAGGATGAGAGGAGACTACTACTACTTGGTTTTCGACATCATTTTTTTATACAACCATTTTCTAAAAGCTTTATTTTGCTGTTTTAGAATGGAGTATAACAATAATAGTAATAATGGATTTTACTGCGTAAATTGTATATACGCCGGTTGTCTATTTAACAATTCAAAGCATTTGTCCATCTATTCTTGTGTGGAGCAGACGATGAAGCAGTCCACTATCTATCGATAGTAGAGTATCGGTTGGCGATCGGTAACTGGAGCTTCCACGTTAGACATGAACGCCATGGAAAAGCTTGATGCTAATCGCTGTCCCATGGCCAACCTTTAGATTTGTGCAAAATATCTTCCCGAACACCTAAAGATTGAACAACTAAGACACTGTTTTAAAAAAGTCATTAGTTGTTGAATAGACAAGCCATACATGTTGATTTCTTTTTGATTTCCTATGAGTAACTGGAGAACAGCTTGCATTGCGAGGCCATTCTATAAAGTGACGTAACATCAAATGACTCCATTGCATACGCGTTATTAGGTTGCGGGCATCGTAGATGGTGTTGGAATACTTTGGTATTAGGCAGATGGGTTGGTATGAATTTTAGTAACTTGGTCAGGATGAGCTTTAGCAACCATTTCATTATATCTGTTGGCCCACTGATACAACTGATAACTCGTTTAACCTTAAATGATGACAGGCCAGTAGACGAAAGATCATCAGTTGAGACAAGCTTGTGTATCTTAACAAAAAATTACAGGACAGGACAAGTTGTATGGTCGTTTTTCAGTTGAGAATTAACTATAAACTCACTGCATTTGGCTTGTTCACCTACTTTCGATTTAATTTTCGGTATTGATTTTTATACTTGCATTCTAAAATAGTTGTCCAAGCATTTCAGGAGAGTAGTAGGAAGTAGTAAAGGCCGAACACGGCCCAAATTTGAGGACCGTGGATAGCCTTTGTGTGGAAGCGAACCGAGTGAAAAAGTGCTGTAATCCTCACAGTATTCGATGACAAATACAGTCAATAAATAACATCTATTTCGTTCGCTGGTCACGTCTAGAAATTACTTACTTACTTGGTTAATTGGATGACCCGTCCCCGGTTTCTTGGTTCGCATGGCCCAAGAACACGCAAATAGTATCGGCTTTAACAAACCATAAATTGGATCTAATGATACGGTGTGGAGGTGTTTCATTTAGCTACAGAATTATCAATAGTGGACGACATAGAAGCACCTTTGTGTTTTTCTGAAAACGGTGTTTTTTCGCCTAGCTGTTCCTCTCCTTTATTGAAATTCTTGAACCTCAATCATTAGCGATGCATTTATAAACCAAACTCTTCATTACCTCTGCGAAACTACAGTTGTATACCTGAGTCGCTTGCCCAACTAAACGCAGGAATCCTTAGGATTGTTCGCTTTTTTCCGATCCACATTTTCGAAACAATTTAAATAGTTAAGGCATGAAAACGTTGCACGGTCACCTAGAAACTTCTAGGGAAGATCACGCTTGCTCAGACAGCATTAAGCACGTGAATGGGAGGAGAAACCAAAGGTCCCGAATCGCAATGAGACCCGCATTCAAATCCAATCTTTAAATTTGGTTGCAGAGCAAATCATTTGTGGAAATAGAGAAATTGCAGTAGCTCATATGACACATTAGGACAGAGAGTCACACCGTCACACCAGCGAAGGTAATATAACCACCTTACATTTCTCGGTCGAGATATGTTGTTGGCTTGTTATTTACAGACATACAGGTAGAATCTCCAAACGTTGAGGATCTTTTTGTGCAAAAAACTTGGCACCTCACCGTGGAAGCGCTAACAATTCTATCCTTACATTCTGCTCTTTATACTTACTTGAATAGTTGGACGGCCCTTCTTCAAGCGTTGTGCGGACGTATGCACATTTGCAATTAGTTTCTTTTCCTTGCAATCGCCGTCTTTACTGGTGGTTTTATTCTAGCACTGTTGATGGTGTGAGTCTAATACTGTGGTCTGTGAAACAACTGCACCTGCGAATATAGTTGGTTAACTTTGGCTCCAACAGGTCCTCTCAAAGTGTAGGTGGCCGTCCTAGGGGACCTTTGCATTCTCGTGGAGTCCACTCTACAGTTTCTTTTCGTCTATCTGTTGCCTGTTCGTCTTATTATATGACCAGGCGCATGTGTGTTTCGCTGTCAATGTGTGCTTATATGTTCTTACTGTGGATGGAATGCCAGAAAGTAGGACTGATATTTCCAATTTTCTTCGTTGGGACACCATGGAGCGGTCACTTTGATGATGTGAAATTTCAGCACAGGTTTACTCATTCGTAGTAATTCCATTTCGACCAGCATTTCTTCCCTGTCATGTAGTACGCCATAATATTAAAACTACATTCTCTTAGCCGACTCATAAACTGGTTCCCGCAAAAAATTTCGAATCGCAGTTGAACCATGTTCAATCAATTGGGCTAACAGGGAGGTGAGAGCCTGCAGTACTTTGACAACTCTAAAAAAAAACGAAGAAAACAAAGGAATTTAGATTTGATGTTTGGTGAAACTATATGGCCATGCCTTACTTTGGTGGGGTCAGCGTCAGCGTCACTATGGAGAAAATATAGTTTGTGTTCACATCCTATGGTTGCAATATAGAGGGCACTCTGAGAAGAGAAAGTTGTTAACGCACTTAACATTTCAGTGCGTTCGTTTCCCACCATAGACACCTGTGGTCCAGAGTTTTGCAAATATCTCAGCTTCATTAAAGTTATATTTCGCAATATACCCTGCCATTAAAAAGAGTAGGCAGTAGACAAAAACGGTTGAGATTGTGATTATATTTAATAGAGTCGGATACAGCGCTAAGTGATTGCAACCAGCTGCACACAACGTCTTGCTAAAACGAGAAATGTTGTCGCACTGATGTCTTGCGAAGAAGAAAGAGCGTTTAACCCTTTCACGACAATGTGTATTGATTTCAATATGCAGAGCACTGTATCCTTAAACTCTATGGCGATTTCAATGCACATCTGAGAAGTGCGCTTCAACGACACGCTGTCTGACAGGTCTGCCACGTCGAAGTGGCTGCGTTCGTGAAAGTGCTTTAAGAACATTGTTTAGTGCATAGAGTTGACCAAAGCTACTTCAATTTTAGTATTTTCAACTACCTGCATCACTTTTTGATCACCTAACACATTTATGACCTTCTGTAGTCAATCGATTGCTAGCCGAAGACAGATTTTTTTAATGAGGCTGGCCCATAGCAGAGCATTGTCAGCTATTCTTACGAAAATCCGTTTTGGACGGTGTTTTGAAATTATTGGATATAAAAACACGAAAAAGACAGAAAAAGTTGCCCCAACTGTCACGCAAACCAAGCGAAAGGCTAGTAACATCATAGTTAATAGCCAAATTCTTTTGCTTCACAGAAGAGGTGTACAAGGAAATGGAATCGTTCATAGAAGGACATAGTAGATATGCAGAAGTCAGAGCGACTTGGAAAAATGTGGAAAAACCGAAGTAGAACGGTAATCTCGAGAAATCAGTGCGCGCCTTTTGTACATTAATTACTGGCCGTACATATTCATTTCAATGCGCATATTAATTGTGCTCCAATGAACATACACATGTCATGAAGGGGCTAAAATCACCACAGTGCAGATGGGCTCAGACCTTCCTCAATAAAACGACGAAAAGTCAATGCTTAGTAGGATTCCACTTTTAATTCAATACAACAGATGTAGTGGGAATCATTTTCAATTCAATAAAACACGGTAATGCAACACAAGGAAGTAAAACTGGGGAGTAGTGTTTAAAAAAATAAATAACTACAAAACACAAGAAGAGAAGACTACGTATGAAAAAGTGGTCAGCCATTGTAGTTGCTGTGACTGAAATTATCCTGCTTCGGGAAATCTCGTGTTTGTAGATGTGAGTAGGGAGAGTATCTGAGCCGGTCGGGACTTCCAGGAGAAGTGGGAGCATATGCCTCCGAAAATGTTCGCTGCGATGTAATGGACGCGTACGACGGAAATACTGATGCAGCTGTTCTACCGAGACCAGCGTTTTGTCCCATCTGCGCCTGGATTAACGTCGCGTGTTCATGATGTCCCACAGACCTGCAGTGTTAAAAGGAAGCATAAAGTGAGAGAAATATAGCCTACTTAAACGAAACAACAGTTATGAAAATGCTAATTCTTAACAGCTTTAGACACCACTTCAACACTATGCTTCCACTCGCTCAGTAACCCACATTTCCTCTCTATGTCTACTCGCTAAAGCGCTTATGATTCAGCGACATATTAAAAGACAGTAGAGGGACATTCCGAACTAATTGGTAGGCCCACAGATTTCCAAACATTAGTGAATACTATTAGAGTTTCACTCACTTTACATTGAGTTTATGGAAGCCAATATTCCAGAAGTGGTCGCTAATTTAAGATAACATCAACAAAGAACGAACCCGTAGTTTTCAGCCATTTGTGGAGAATAAACAGGCAGGTTCGTATGAAAATTACTGGAACTTTGTAGGTTAGCATAGGAATTTTGAGAGTTTGTAGAGTAATCGGCACAGTATTGTCCTGCATGATTTCTCCACATGATCGTTCCAGCATCGCTTTTTTGGGCTTAAATCGAAATGAATAACAGCAAAACGTTGATTCGATGTTTTTCTTTAATAAGCAGACACGAGGTTGTTATTATAGAATTTATTAAGATACAATAGCTGACGTCCCGGCGGTTTCGCCTTCTTCAGAGCGGTTTATTTGTTGTAAGTATTTAAGTTAGTTGGTAGAGAGCAGCCGCACAGAGTAATACATAGGCGAGGACTCCGAGATAAACGGCTCTGAAGAAGGCGAAACCGCCGGAACGTCAGCTATTGTATCGCAATAAATTCTATAATAACAACCTCGTGTCTACTTATTGAAACAAAACATCGATTTATCAATCAATGCCGACATAAACGGAATGTCGGTTTTAGGAATTAAAACGTCGATTCTTCGTAATTAAAAGTAGTTCTGGAGCTGTTCTGAAGAGATACCGTGTGGATTCCAGAAATTAGTACTATCCTTCCAGTTAAAATTGCTGTCATTTCGTGAAACACCGGCACTGAGTGGAGGCATAGGCGTTCGTGGAGTATTGGCACCGACCTGGTAAAACATGTGATAATCAACCTATACCACATAGAATCAATATGAAGATAATAAATAATGGAATCGTTTATCTGATGAATCGATAATCTCACGGAACTCAATATTTCACCGAAAACACCCTTATTGTTAACAAAGAGTGGATCTTAAGAGTAAATTCCGGAAGCGAATATACAAACAAAAATGATGAGTTACGATATTTAATAAGCTACTTCAGTCTTGAAGTTCAAAAATCTAATTCGTCCTTTTAACATTTCATTGGTTACCAATCGGAAATTTCTCCACAAGTCTGAATATAAAATTAGAAAGATAGAAGAGTAGGAAGGAGTTACAACTGTCAAGTTAACGCAAACCAATCAAAAACGACTACAGAAAATTGGATAGGCTAGAAAACGCAAAAAAAAATTTAACCTCTTTTTTCCTCGCAGAGGCTACTCAGTTTATAACTAAACGAAAAGAGAAGTTGGAAGAATTTCAGCTCTAAGGTAACAAAAACGTGACCCATGACAAAGGAGGATGGCTTCACAGGGGGAAAAATCAAAAATGGCAGCATTTGCAAGGAATTGAAAGTCTACACAATCACAGAATTTTACGACTTACCTTATTGCTTCTCGTGAGAGCGACACCACTATGGCTGTTAATTACCAATTCAGTAATGAGCTCGATAGCCCTGTCTACCTGTTGACAAGATCCCACAATAACCAAACATCTGTGTGTCGACGCTGGATTCCCTGAGAAAACAACGCGATATTGCAATGAATCATTTAGTAAGGCATTTCACAAGGAATTCGTTAAGAAAAAAATAAAGAATAGACAACTATAGACTACTTTTCGACAAATTATATGAGAACGCATCCAACAAATGCATTTGATCTGTAGGCAGTTTGTCTTGAGAATACCTTCGCAGGAAACTATGCATCACCTATCGCATACTAGTACGAATATCTTGTTTTAGAACCACAGCCTCGTTGCACTTACTATCTCTCTTGACTTGAATTTTAGTGCTCGTCTCCACCTCTATCCCTTTTATTATCTCACCGCGTTTTCCCATTACCACGTCAGCGCTTGAACGTGGCAGCAGGATCTGAAAAACCAGTAATTCAAACATTAGCTATGTAACAGCGCATAGAAAATCCGTGGTCATCCACGCGACGTGATAAATATGCTTCAACTTGCTTCCTGTATAGTAGTAACACGCTCTGGAGAAGGTGGAGGTGACTGACGTGATGTCATATCGTCATCTTCATAAGAATTTATCAAGTCCGATAAGAACCGTTTTATTAGTTCAACCTGAAATTTCTCAACATCAATTCCAACGGTATTGTGAAGCAAATGCTATCTTATTAATAAGCAAAAATCGCAACGTGGCCACACCTTCTCGGTATGAACAGTAACATGTACATGTCCTGTAATTTCGTATGTGATTTCCACTTTGCAACCGGCTTGTCCCTGAATAGTGATTACTCTAGAACTAGAAAACTACATTGATGATATGAAATTCTGCGTTTGCAAACTCATTTCCTCTCAAATATGGGACGGAGACCATACAAAAGAGAGCGTTCCGTAAATCCCCGAAATATTTGGGAAAGTGGAGCTGCAATCCAATAAACGATTCAAAAGTGATCAATAGCTAATAATACGATTCACCGACTAAGAACTAGTCTTCCAAGTAGAGCAATGTCTCCAATATTTTCAGTGTCTGGTGTGGACTAGCAGAATTCCACAATACTTATTATCTTGTTCAGGGCTAATATAGGAATTTGATATTCTATGGTCTATTCTTCACAATGAATCAGAACTTAGCTCACACCATCTAATCAGCTTCTGGAATTGAACATTTTAAATACTGTAGCCACAATGAAAGCAAGGTAGAATATGAAACGGTACGCTTTCGCATTCAACCAGCCATTACAGCTAGTAGAACTTCTACAGTTTGTTGGCATGAAGAAAAAAAATGAGCAGCATTCTTACTGTAGAGATTTGTGGATCTATAAAGCAATCGACACGCTTATATAGAGTGATATCACTCATAAAGAAAATTTTTTTCCAAACCACCTCGAACTGTTTCATTTTGGCTTCCATCTCGCCAAGGACGGGATCAAATCTTGCAGTTGGAATCGTCATTTCAATTCGAATGTTACATCCATCTGCCGCTCTTGTAACGAGACTGCCAACCATTCCTCTAAATCCTTCCATTCCTGTTATCTGAAATTATAGAAATTTGGAAAGATGTACCTGAAAAGTTCCTTACTGCCCATCTGATGCAGCAAGTGTTTTATGATAAGAAAATTCATAAACTCCTTAACAGTTTACCGTCTCATGCTTGCTGGAAGCCGTTCCTGGGTGTTGAGCTACAGTGTGCTTCAGGAGAATTCATCACCCCCGGCGGAGCCTTCCAATCTGAGGAGTCCGGGGTTTCCACCAGAAAGCCCAGCTATGTGTAAGCCAATACCAGGAACCACCACCGCCCTGGTATCAAACAAGTCGCATGGTGGCAAATCTCTCTCTGATCCATAAGGACTGCGACTGCCTGTGGTGGTGAAGACCTGGGGCAGACTTTAGCTAGGTTGACCTCGGAAAACCAGGATACCATTATGGCTAAGCCAGTAAAACATGAAAAAATAGATAAGTAAAAAATTATAAAAATACTAAGCAGAATCCCGCACAATGAGTGAAGACAGGCTATTCAGGTATTCAAGTAAGTATTCCATAAAACGCTTTAGTTCTAAGTTCTAGTTCCATTCGTTAAAAATGGTACTTTCAGAATAGTTACAACTATGCAAACTTCGTCATCATACGTTATCTGTACGTTGAGTGTTTAGAATAACTACTAATACTGCTTTAAAATCGTTATTCATTTCCACCGCGAGCTGGAACTTAAGATTTACAAGAGGGCTGCACTTGACGGAGATGATGGGTTCCACATTTTCATTATCCACTCTCTATCACGCGGCACATAATTTGTCTCTCGCCATTGTTCGGTTTAAAACGTTTCTGATTCGTGAGATTGGTGATTAACATCATTTTATCTCTTTGTTGATCAAACAATGGTTCAGATGTGGTTGTGATATTTTCTCTCTCCATAAAGAACACAATCCCGTTTACTGAAGAGAACTGTGCTTGCTATATCATTCGTACAGTAGCAATGCTCATAGATTTGAGGCATGATTGACCGTTTCGGTTTAATGATATGGTTATTTCCTTTTTTCTTTCTTTTCTTTTCTGCTTCAGGTGGTTTCACTTCAAGTTCAAGCTTCCTTCTCTGTAACGCAACTGTACGAAATGGGAATAACATAAAAGTGCGACACATCGCGTCTTACAAGTGGGTGATCTGTCCTCCATTTTCAATTTTACTTAGGGCAGTAATGACGATGTTAGTTAGCGACTGTAGACGCTCGTGCACAATCTAGAAATTATCACTAAGGCGAACAATTTATATCTACACAGGCTGTGCAGGTCTGAATTTGCAAAGAAAAACCGGTCGAAAATAAATTAGCCTTCAAAATTCAACATATTGGCTAGGATGCTGATTTTTCGGCCATAAATGGTAATTCCACTATTACTACAGAAGGAAAACACCTGAAAGCTAAACAGCCTCACAGAATAAAACTTGATTCTATCACCTCAAGGCTACAACGAATATTTTTGAAATATTCCATTTTAACTTTGGAACTGCTGATAGCACAGATTTTAAAGGAAAAAACGAAGAGCGGATCCATCTGTGAAACTCTTAGATGAAGAATGACATTATCAAATTTCAGAGATGCATTCGTTTATGTAACTGTGCCCTTTCGGACCGGATTAACCCTCCTTAATGGTACCACAACGTTGCTGAGATATTTGCGCAAAACTCTGGAGCGCAGTTGTTTACAGTGGGGAGCGAACGCGCTATTGTCCTTTTCGAGGAATAACGCGTTCACCACCACACCATGCGCGTCTTTCGTTTTGCCCGTTTCTCAACTAGTTCCATCGATCTCTGCCATCGGCAATCACCCATCAGCGGGATCGATCTGGGAGCGCAGTAAATAAAAGCGGTTAAGATTGTGATTATAATTAAAAACTAAAACATTGTGATTTCAACTGCATAAAGCTAAAGAATAAAGCTCCCGGCGTTGATCAATCCCTGAGGGATGCGCCATGCATTCGACTTCATTAAGTATCGTTCGAAGTGATTGAATGCATATCCGGCCCTTACAATGGCTCGCGATGGCCGTCCGATGTATCGAGCCAGTGCTGTTATCCTCCCAGACAAGTTTGGTACCAATTTGCCGACCCCGGAGTGATGGGAGGCTTCGTGGGCCATGGGCGCATTCCACGTGCGCGTCGCAGTGACGCCTCCAACCACTGCGCCTCACGCGCCCATTTCAATTGCAGCCTCAGCTTAACTGGGCTCAATGCCGATGTGGGCTCCCCAGATCAATCCCGTTGATGGGTGATTGCTGACAGCAAAAAGATCGATAGAACTAGCTGAGAGACGGGCAAAACGAACGACCTGCATGGTGTGGTGGTGAAAGCGTTACGCCCCGGAAAGGAAAATAGAGCGTTCGTTCCTCGCCATGGACACCTGCGGTCCAGAGTTTTGCAAATATCTCAGCAACGTTGTGGTTGTATTTCGCTTATAACCTGCTGCGAAAATTGTAGTAAACAGAAAATAAAAGGCTAAAACCTCCTTAATAGTTTCGATCGCACGTGGAATCGATCCCTGCGCCCATGGCTCACCAAGCCTTTCATCCCTCCGGGGTCGGCAAATTGGTACCAGACTTGTCTGGGAGGATAGCAGCACTGGCTCGATACATCGGCCGGCCACCGCGAGTCATTGTAAAGGCCAGATATGCATTCAATCACCTCCAACGATGCTTAATGAAGTCGAATGCATGGCGCATCCCTCAGGGATTGATCAACGCCGGGAGCTTTATTCTTTTTTTTTTGATAGTTTCGATGAGAAAACACACCAGAGTTAGAAAACGAAGAACGAAATGAGGATTCAAAGGAATCATAGTTGGTCGTTGAAAACTAGGAATACTTCAGTTGCAGAATGTAATTTCTCGTACTTCAAGTAGTAATGTTCACTATAACCTAAGAGATGTTTCTTCAAAATCTAAAAGCTGGACATAATTGAACAGAACGCGCATTATCGCATTGCGATGATGCTCATGAAGGTTCTCAAATAAAAAATAGGTGGTTTTGACACAATGGAGAAAAAAAGTAGTGGAATATTAGTGCAGCTAAGCCAGTTACAGCTGTAGCTAAAATCGAAGAAGGAATACACGGTGAAGACCTTGTGCCAGTCAAATATTCAAAGGCGATTTAGCAGCCATAACCCAGCAGATGCAATGCATTCTTGTACCACCATGATGACGTTCTAACAGCATGCTGCCGGTCAGGTGCCACCATCCCTTCCATCTGAAGTTAAACTTTGTCGGATTTCTGTAATTTGTTTGCTTTAAGGGTTTGGCAGCTGTTGGCCATGCTTGGCAGAAAGCTCTTCATAGTTTTGGTGCTCATTTTGATTTTGATGCTTGATGACCAACAGGGTTTCGCTTTGCATGAAGGAAAGCGAAAGAAAGTAATTGGTGGGATGCAGAAAATCAGAATTTTATTTTAGTGGATACGAGAAAATTTGCCTTCTTGGCAGAAATGTGCATATTTTAATCACTTGATAGTTGACAGTTGAATGGCCTTTACTCACTGGTTGTGCGGACTCCAACATAATCACCATTTTTCGGAGATTTGCTTGTTATGCCATTGTAGTTTCTTAGAATCCCCAGGTCAGCCTGGCCAAAGTCTGACCCACTAGCCCACGCAGTCACAGCACTTGTGGATCAGAGGAAGATATGCCACCATACGACTTTGATACTAGGAAGGTGGTGGATCTTGGTATTGGTTTACTTTTACCTAGGTCTCCTGAGAGACTCTTTCTCAGCTTAGGGGATCCTGCCGTTAACGTTAATGAGGTCATTACAAAATGCCCTGTTGTTTTTTTCAAAAGCTACTAGGTTCCGATAACATGGTAAGAAAAAACAATGAATAGGACTTCTACCACGGATCTCCCTCATATGAGGGATCTCGAGCCGGTTAGTCGCGAGGATACGTGGCGCGTCCCCAGGTGGCGGATAGGGGGTTAAACGCGGACCAAAAGCGACTTTTGCTTCTCTGAGACGCAGGTGGATCCAGGGGATGGACTCCATGTTTCTGCTGCGTCGATTTGGCACATACTTTCTGTATTTGCTAGGCGTATTCATGCATGCGTGTGTGGGTGCGTTCTCGCTTTGTGCGGATTGTATTCTACGAGTCAATTCGGCCGAAAGCCTGCAATCAAGTGACAGGGAAGTATATGGGAGGCGGTTAGGAGTCGCCTCCAACAAATAAGCTCCACGTCCACTCTGGGAGAGCCTGGCAAGCTACCCGTTAGCATAACCAGCCCCCACGTTCAGAGCCCAGCAAGCTATACGTGGGTATCAATTATGTTAAACACAGTGAAAAAAACGGGCCTCATTCCCCTGACCCCGAAAGAGCCCCCAATTTTGCAGCGTTGGGTTTGACGAGCACGGAGAGGCTGCTAAAATCTCAGGGCCAATGGAAGCTGCTTGGATCAAGAACTATGGTGACGATCTGTACCTACAACGCACGTACACTTGCATCCGAGTCCTCGATAGAGGACTTGCTCATGCAAGCAAGAATGATAAGGAACGACGTAATCGGCCTGGCCGAAACGAGACGACGCCACCCATTCAACGCTGTCTATGACACTGGAGAAGAACTGTTCCTCGGAACATGCGACAGTAGAGGCGTAGGCGGTGTAGGCTTTCTCGTCAACACGAGTTTGTCCATGAACATCGATTCATTCGAACAGCTTACAACCCGAATCGGACGTTTACGATTAAGAAGATGTGGATCAACACCGGCTTTGACAATATTCGTCGTTTACGCGCCAACATCAAACTATGACGAAGAAGAAGTCGAAGCGTTCTACATGGACTTGGAGAGGTTCTACAGAGACAGAGAAGACCATACATTCTTCAAGATCATCACTGGAGATTTCAATGCCGTGATGGAACAAAGAAGATCGTCTGAGGGACGTCATATTGGGACTCACGGAATAGAATGGAATGAACAAGGTGAGCGGCTCTCTGAGTTTATCACGGCGACCAAGACCATCCATGGTAACTCGCATTTCCAGAAGCCTTGGCGTCAACAATGGACGTGGGAATCTCCCAAGGAGAGTACCATAACCAAATAGACCACATCATAGTAAATAGGAAGTTTTGCCTAGCCGATGTCGCTGCTGTCCCAAAATTTTACACGGGATCAGACCACCGTCTCCTTCGTGGAATATTCTATTTCTCGCGGAAGGGAGAAAAAGCCGCTAAATTCAAAAACAGAAGTCCTAGAACCACCACAAACTGGGGCTTATTCAACTCATTAGTCGGCTGTTGAAAAGATGCCGTTGTCGACAACATCGACGAGGAATACCATCGGCTCATTGAACATCTTCACGTTAGCGCCATGAAAGCTGAGAGTTCGAAGGTTCATGAAGAACGGATTGGTTTCGTTTGCCCCATTCACGCTCAACGGAACGAATATCTCTGAATGCTCCTGTTATGTCTATCTAGGTCGGGGAATCAATATGATGAACGACTTTGCTCGAGAGCTGAGCAGAATTAAACGAGCGGCTTGGAGAGCTTTCAAGAGCATCGAGGATGTAGTGAAGAGAACAAAGAACACCCGACTCCGTACACACCTTTTCGACTCAACGGTTCTTCCTGCCCTAACGTATGCGTCAGGAACCTGGTCGCTACGTAAGCAGGATGAAAAATCACTCAGCGTTATCGAACGCGCAGTCGAAGGGACGATACTAGGAGTATCCCGTTTCACACAGGTAAGGGATGGGATCCGAAGTTCCGACATACGCCAACGATCAAGAATCAAAGGTGCCGTTCTATATGCCAAACAGTCGAAGCTAAAGTGAGCCGGACACGTAGTGCGTTTGAATGACAACCAATGGACAAGAGCTGTTAGTGACTGGATTCCTCGGGATGTTAAACGTACTGCAGGAAGGCCACTGACCCGATGGTCAGAGTTCTTCACGAAAAGCTTACAAGAGAGCTATGATGCTCGACGAGTTTCTAAAGCGAGGAGAACCCACTGGGCTACTCTTGCACGCGATAGGGAAAAATGGAGGATTTACTGGCTCCCGCTCGAGTCACTGGACTATCAACGGGACTACAGGTGATACAGGTGATACAGGGCTTCTACATTAACCATGCACAAGGCGAACCGGTTTTGATTGCACTATACTTTCAAGCACTGAGGCAGAGTCTCTTCTTATCACTAGCTCTATAGCTCCGTTAATTCTCTAGAGGATACTACTACTAAGAAATAATGCAAGAAATTGGACAAAATGTCTTTCTTTTCACCGATTAACTAACATGAAGTTTAAGATATTGGTTTGAGATAGACAAAGGTTTTTTGAGCCTCGCAACGGTTTACCGCCCCTTCGTGGCTAGGAGGTGTTCCTGGGCGTTGGGCTGCGATGCACAGCGGGTGGATTCATCTTCCTGATAGGACCTCTCAAGCAAAGGAGTTCGCCGTTTCCGTCAGGAAGCCCAGTTCAGAGTAAAGGAATACCAAGATCCGTCACCGTTATGGCACCAAACTTGTCGCTTGGTGAAAAATCTCCCACTAATCTGCAATGGCGGCGAGTGCGTGTGGTGGTGACGACGTGGAGACGACTTTGGCCAGACTTACCTCGGAACTCCAGGGAAACACAATGGCTAAGCCAGTAAAACTCCAAAAATTAGAGAATGTGCTGGCGCCCGCAGAACCAGTGAGGACGGGCCGGCCAAGTACTCACGAAAATAAAGTTTTTAAAGATATTTCCACGTTTCGTACCTTCAAATGAAGTACCGAGTGCTACAGGACAACGTTATCCGCCCATAATAGATCATACTGGGAAAGAGAATCAATCGGCATACGTCCTGTATAAAAGAGTACCGCTCGCTAGGTTTCCCCATTCGAGCGAACCTCTCTCTATTGGTTTCGACTCGATGCTACTATGAAAATCCATATGGCGACAATGAGCAGCTATTAACCATCAATGCATATCAATGCAGCTCTGAGAAACAACGCTAGTCGGCCAAAGGTTTATGCCAACTTCGTGTCAACTCGGCCATGTAAAAAATCTACCAATTCGAAGTTATTATAAGAATTTAATCATCTGACGTGTCGTCGCCTGCCAGCGTTTTCGTGGAAACCATTTACGAAAACATACTGTTGTTTGTTCTATGTGCTTCTCTATTAAAAAAAGTCTAGTTGGACCTAGGTGAGTATACTAGCTAGCAAAAAAAAACTTATGAACATTTTATGTATCTACCCGGCTCGACTAGCAATCAAGGCAGCTGCAAAAAAAGAGTAATCTTGGCTGCTTATCCACATCCGAAGTAGCTAAAATACTGCTGCCAAGATGTTCGATAAGTTCTCGAACAGATAAATATACAATGGTTTTCACTATACATTCAATTCACCATCATAAATAGCTGAAGGACGTTCACAATATTAGCGACGTTAGTTTTGGAAACCAACGTTGCACTATGTACTCGCCAACACTTCCTAAGCCCCAGACCTCATTAGTGCTCCCGGCGCAGCCTACGTACAGGTTTTAATTCGTACTTTAACCTCTAAATTTATAGTTTTCAAATTTACCCAATAACATGCATAATATATTTTAATGAAGCAAAAAAAAGGGCGAAGGTTCTTAAAATGGACTTTGCAATGATATATAACACTGGACCATTCGAAGAAAAAAGTAATTGTCAGAAGTATATGAGAGAACTGGAACTAGATACTGCAAATTAATTTTGGTGCAATTCTATGAAACAATCCTCTAGACTAATTCAAAACGCCTTTTGTAGAAATTATTCTTTTGTCTGTATCAAATTCTCTTCCAAAAATCGTCCCTACCTGGCATTTTTTATGAATCATATTACGTGTTGTGAAGCAGGATTTCAGTTCCTTTCCGCTCCTAGCAACTATTTATTAGAAATGGAGATGTGGTGTCAACTTCTTCTTTGAGAAGCTTAAGCGGATTCGACGCAAGTTCTACGTTCTCTGACAAGCGGGCTTGTAGTCGTCGGTTGGACCATCCTTCATCCTTCCGTCGTACGGGGTGCGTTTTTTTCGAAGAATATTCTCGTCATACACAACTTGTTCTGTTAGTGAGGCGATTTCTTTGTCAAAGTATGCCTTAGCAGAATTTCGTGCCTAGAATTCAGTAGTCTGATCTAATAGAGTATGTTGGCACCACGAACGTATCAAATCGGCACCGTCCTTAGAATGTGGTCGATCTCCACATAATCTTCTCTCTTCTTGCAAAATGAATTCTCATGGAAGAGATTTGCTGTGGGCAGGATTTTGGGAAGGCAGTTTCCACTCCTTCCACTCCTTTTTCGATGTTTTTTTCTGAATTTGTTTTTTTTGCGTTTATTTTCATTCACCATCACTACTTTGGCATTGAAGTCTCTTGCAACGAATTTGTAGAAGAACTTTCTATTGCAGATTACATGCGCCAACTTTTCTTAGAACGCAACGAATTCGTTATCACCAGCTGCTCAGATAAATGAGCAACAGTTGATGTAAGTGGTACTCCATGAATGCAGATGTTAGAGATAAAGAATGGCAAGCTAGGGTGATAGGGTCTAGCATGAGGTGATCCTGTGGGAGACAGACGGGTGCGCGACAAAACGAACCTTTACGAGATTTCGTAAAGGATTTCTTCTACCTTGGATATAATAGCTTCTCATCTAAGTAGCATGCAACGATTCTGCTGCTCTTCGCCTTTTTTTGTAAGCGCCTGGAATTTTATGCCACCACCGCTCCTAACAGAATCGCAAAGGTCGGTTCTGAAGACACTGTTCCGGTGGTGTAAGTTAAGAGCAAGAAGTGGTCTCCATTTCATGCCGTGGGCATGTTCGCTAAGCAGCCGTATGTTTCCTTGAAACGCAGATAAATCCAGAGGTAGACTTTGTTTCTGCAGCGCCGATTTGGCACAATCTTTCTGTATCTACGAGGTGTAATCATGCACACGTGTGTGGGTGCGTTCTAGTTCATGCCAATTGTATTCTATGGGTTAATTCGGCCAAAAGCCTAAGATCAAGTGGCAGGGAATTATATGGGAGGCTGTTACGAATCGTTTCCAACAAATAAATTCCATGTCCACTTCGAGAGTAAACCGGGAAGCTACCCGTGTATATACCCAATCCCCACGTTCAGAGCTCAACAATCCATAGGTAGTTACCAAAATGCTAAACACAGTAAAAGAAACGGGCCTCGTTCCTCTAAACCTGAAAGAGGCCCCAATTCGGCAGCGTCGTATACGACGAATACGGAGATGCTGCTAAAATCTCAGGACCGTTCCTAGCTACCTGAATTGCAACGAACGAAGGTGCGATCTGTACCTACAATGCACTCACACCCGCATCCGAGTCCTCGGAAGAAATATAGGTTGTGCAAGCAGGAATGATGAGATATGACGGCGTCAGCCTGGCCGAGAAGGTGTGACGCCACCCATTCAACGCTGTCTATGACACTGGAGAAGAACTGTTCCTCGGAACATGCGACAGTAGAGAAGTTGAGGGTGTCGGCGTTCTCGTCAACACGAATTTGTCCATGAACGTCGATTCATTCGAACAACTAACATCCCGATTGGATGTTTACGATAAAGAGATGCGGATCAGTGCCAGCTTTAACAATCTTGGCCGTTTACACGCCTACGTCAAACCATGACGAACATACATTCTTCAAGGTCATCATTGGAGATTTTAACACTAAGAATGCACAAGGAAAACGTCTGAAGAACGTCACATTGGAACCCATAAATTAGAATGGAACCAGCAGGGTGAGCGGCTGACCGAGTTTGTCATGGCAACCAAGACTTTCATGGTAACTCGCGATTATAGAAGCCGCACCCTCAATGCTGGATGTGGTAGTCTTCCAGTGAAGAGTAGCATAATGAAATAGACCACATCATAGTAAATAGAAGGCTTTGCGCTATCGATGTCTCTGTTGTCACAAAATTCTACACGGCATTAGAGCAACGCCTCCTTCGTGCAGGATTCCATAGAAGCTGCTAAATTCAAAAAAAAAGTCATAAAACAATTGTAAAGTGGGACTTATTCAATTCACTAGTCGCTGTTAGAAAGACTCCGTTGTAGATAAAGTCGACAAAGAATACGATAAGCCTATTTAACATCATGTTAGTGCTACGAAAGCTAGGACTGCGAAAGTCACCAAAAGAAAGTCTAGACTACAAAAGTCTCGCCAGAAACACTTGAACTGACCCGGAAAGCGTGGAATCGCACGAGCTGAAGGCAACTAACGTTCGAACTTGCAAAACAATGCAGGCAAGCGATAAAAGAGGCTCTTAAAAACAGAAGAGCAGCAGTAATGGCCGAAGGTGCAGAGGCTGGGAAAAGCATTCGTAAAGCCCACCGAAGCTTCGCGAATTGCAAGACCAAGATAACTGCACTACGACGCCAAGACGGAACAGTTACTGCGCGCAGAAAGGTAGTGAAGAAAACCATTCACGAATAGTACTCAGATCTCTTCGACAGCTACGTCTACCTTCTGTCATATGAAATAAAGGAGCATGGATTTATTGTACCACCTGTTCTCCTTTTCGAAATCCGACATGCCAATTCGCCGGTGAAAGATCGAACACCACCAGATCCGGGCTGGATAATATCTGAACACCTAAGTATCCTTCCGCCAGGCCTCGTGAACACAATCCCACGTCTCCTCACACGTTACCTGTCTGAATACAAGGTCTCCAGTCATTGCAAGGCTAGGAAGACCGTGCTAGTATTTAAAAAGAGTAAGCTCCGCGATATCGGGAACTATCGCCTAATCTGCTTGCTGTCTGTCGTCTTCAAACTTTTCGTTAGAGTCATCCTAAACAGGATTGATGAAACAGTGGACGAAGGACAGATATGTGAGCAAGGTTTGGAAAAGGATTTAGTACGATGGACCATGGTCCACTCGACAACAAGAATCATTGAAGTGTCGCAAAAGTACAAAAGACCGTTCTGTCTCACTTTCATCGATTTGGAGATGGCCATTGATTCAGTGGAGATAGAAGTAATCATGGAAGCCCTTGATAATCAGGGAGTTCCTAATCACCTGTATCACCTGTATCACCTGTAGTCCCGTTGATCGTCGCAGAAACTTGGTCGCTACGTAAGCAGGATGAAAGATCACTCAGCGTTATCGAACGCTCGGTCGAAAGGACGATGCTAGGAGTATCCCGTTTCGCACAAGTAAGGGATGGGATCCGAAGCTCCGATCTACGTCAACGATCGAAAATCAAAGATGCCGTTCTATACGCCAAACAGTCGAAGATAAGGTGGGCCGGACACGTAGTGCGTTTGAATGACAACCAATGGACAAGAGCCGTTAATGACTGGATTCCTCATGATGTCAAACGTACTGCAGGAAGACCACCGACCCGATGGTCAGAGTTTTTCATGAAGAGCCTAGGAAAAAGATATGATGCTCTACAAGTCCGTAGAGTAAGCGGAACCCGCTGGGCTACTTTTGCACGCGACAGGGAAAAGTTGAAGATTTACTGGCGCCCGTTCTAGTCACTCTACGGTCACCGGGACTACAGGTGGTACAGGTGAAACAGGTGCTGAGGAGCAGTTAGACGCGTCTTTCTATATTGTCTTCCATTAAGGGGAAACGCATAAAAATTGTAGTGGAGCAGTGCTAAGTTTGTTCTACATCATTTCTCGTTTGTGGACTGAACATCCTCCTTTGTACCTTGATGAATCCGAGTTAACAATATCACCTTGAGTCTCAATATTGATTTCGACGTCGGCATAAATGATAGTAAATAGGAGAGCAGTTAGGTTTCACTGGAGCATATTACGGCGATAAATGTGTAGGCACACGTCGCCACCCTTCTTAGCCTTAGGAGGCGCAGTTCTTGGATAGTCTTTCCTTGTATTTGACTAAGTATGGATTCCGTAGTATGGCATAGTAAGTATAGAATAAGTTAAAATTATGACCAGTCGCTTTTTATGTCGTATATATCCGACAGTATGCAGCAGTACAAAACAATGTTCTATAAGTCGAGCACTTTGATAAAGATAAGAAAAGACATTTTCATTTATTGAATGCTGATTATGAATGCCGGTGAACATGGTTGCGAAACAAATCGCTTTCTGCACAAGGAAGAGACATAGAGGAATTTCAAGTGTAACTCTCTTCAAGTGAGGCGCAGATTTAATAACGAAACAGTAAAAAGAAAAAAATGGAAAAGCCACTCAACTTCTCCTCATGGAGATTTGAAGAACCACTTTTCTTCATTGAGGCAAACTAATTTTAGAACACATGTAAGTAGCACTAACGTCGTAAGCAATATTCACAACACCCTTTTTGAAATGCTCACCAGCCAACTAATGATATCCGAAATTCCAGTGAAGGTTTCCAACTCTACAGAGACGTGGTATAATATTCACATGCGTAAGAAGGTAAGGAATGTGTTGGAAGCGGTTTTGCTTACAGAGAAGACGTAGCAGATTAGAATCATATAAAGATGGATTTCAGAAACTCTTCAAGAGATGCACCGCTAGGTAAGAGGGCTGTCGAAGCAAACCATGAGATGCACACATTTATCGTGAATCTCAAGGCCACGAAAAAGTGAGATGTTACGGGTATGTCTAGTTTTACAAAATTTCCTCCGTATTACAAACAGACTAAAGACGATAGGGCTTCGCAGCACCCAAGGTTTTGTGCAATCAGTTTTTGATTGATACTGCAAAGGAATACTAGCAATTTTAGTGGATCCGTAAAGAAACAGGTAGGATAAAGTTTATGTGTGAGGATTGTAGACGAAGCAATTTTTTAGCTGACGTGAGGTTGATATAGATGATCTTATTGTTTCTGTCGTCTTTGTTAAATGGCTGACGTTTTAGAGAGTTTCTCTTCTTCAGAGCCTATGCGTGTCATGTATAACAGTAGTGTCAGAATTCGGTGGGTTACATAGTATTAACGATGGCCCAGCAAATGAAAAGACTCCAAGTTTCAAAAGCCACCCACCTTTTCACTGGATCCACCGTGTGTTGTTCACAACGGGTGTTGAATGACACCTACATGGTAGTGCATCGACGAATCATTACAAGATAAAGTGTCATATCAAGTGTGATAGTGATACATTCGCCATTCCACTTCATTCATGAAGTTTTGAAACTTATCAAAACCGCCTCAAGAATCTCGCGCGGCGAAGTTTAAGAATCTTGCAACTGTACCTTTGTGCCCTATGTGTACACAGTGGAGTAGTCTGTCGAATTTTAGCTTTTCCCTCTAGATGTCGTTTATCTAAGCACAAAGTGCTTTACTCGTTTCTCCTATGTATCCCTTATCATATGTCTTACATGATATGAACTATATTGTACTCATGCAAACTCATGCAAAACCCTTCCCTTCCGTTAGGACAAATCACACAATCCTGCGAGGTGCACAAACGCTCATAGAGGCAGTTTCGCATTAGCTGACGCATTAGCTGTATTGGATAGGAGGTCAATAACTGCCTCGTAACTTTCAAAACCACTTTTTCGTAAGCACCTCTTTATGGCGTAAAATAGGTCGTTCGAAAAAAGGGTAGCTTGGGAGACATCTTATTTAGGTCTGGCACATTACTTCGGTGAACAATTCTACGTTTTGGTCTGGTCCGAGTGGCTTTTTTTCGTGGCCATTTGGAACAGCTATTTTTAGTGCCAAATTAAGCGATTTTTTCCTTCCCTATTTTCCTGTGCACATATTTTTAACCCTTCGGTGCATGCTTTCGATGAGAGCTTTTTTATATGTGAAGGATGAGAAGAAAGGTAGTGCAGTAGTAAATTTACTACTTGGTTTTCCACACAATTTTGTCATGTGGCTATTTTCTAAAAGCTTTATTTGGAGTTTAAGAATGGAAGCCAGTCATCGGTTTGTCTTGCTCGCATAAATTTTATATGCTGCGACTGTTCATTTAACGATTCAAATCATTCGTCCATCTGTTCTTATGTGAAACAGACGGTGAAGCAGTCGTCGATCCACTGACAGCGAAGTAAGGGCCAGCGATCGAGAATTGAATCTTTCACCTTATACATGAAAGTGATGCTTGGTGCTCATCGTTGCTTCATGGTCAACTCACCAATTTGCGCAACACATCTTTCCGACCAACTAAAGATTGAGCAACTAAGACACCGTTTTAAAAGAGTCAGTAGTTGTTGGATCAACAAGCCATGCATATTTATGTTCCTTTCATGTCCTGCAAGCACGTCGACAATGGCTTGCATTGCAGAGTCATACGATACAATGGTATAAAGTGATGTAACATCCAATGACTCCATTAAATACGTGTTGTTTGGTTGCTTGCACAGTAGGTAATCTAAGAATATTTTGGAATACCGAAATGTATTCGCTTTGTTTGCCTAAGATACTCCAAATTCTGAAATCTGATAGTGGAGACCGATAGCCTAATAGAACAACTGTAACCATTGCCGAAGTGCATGACATTCTCTTTTGCTACGACTAAATTCATCGACAGTCAAATTATACATCGTACAACTATGTAGTTTGGATATAGGATAATATCGTGCTGCTTAAATCGCTGGTCGCCATAAGGTTTGTGAGGAAAGGCGAATATCCATGAAAGGACGCATACTAGGTTTACGAATGGACTTCATCACTGGACCTCGCGCTTCATTTGTCAAGGCATGTTTCGCTTTCATTTTGTCTGATTTTTGCTACGAACCTTTAGAAATATGAGTGTTAAACAATGTAATGAGCACGTAATCACGTGGAATTATAAAACAAATTGCTGGCACCGTTCCTTGCCCGATCCTCCCAGAATGGCAAATACACTTATGTACTAGCAGCGACTGCGACTGACTTGCTATGAGCAATTGAGAAAACAAGTAGCTGAAGTTCGTCTTTAAGTAGACGTAAAGGTCAATAGTATGGTGCATAGATCACATCTTTCTATCCTTCTATATGTGACGATATATCAGTCTCAAAATTCATTTCCTTCTCTTCGTTTTTACTGGTGCAGGCAGTCTCATCTCGACGTTAACTAATGAACTTGGTGCCATTGGCATTTCTTCTGACGCGATCTTAAAACCCCAAGCCATCTAAGCTGCGCAAAGAACTGTGAAATCGATTGCCAAGGTTTTTGTTACCACTAGACAAGCTCAGGAGACTTTATTAAATTTTAAAGGTGCATTGGTTTTGCTGGTTATCTAAAGAAGCAACAGATATGTGGGCTTTACTGTTCAGTCACACACACACACACACACACACACACACACACACACACACACACACACACACACACACACACACACACACACACACACACACACACAACGATGCTCAATGAAGTCGAATGCATGGCGCATCCCTCAGGGATTGATCAACGCCGAGAGCTTTATCCTTTTATCCTTTTACTGTTCATTGCTTTTTATTTCACGCTTTGCACGTTGAGTGAGAGGCTTAAAAAACTGAAGCAGCTTGCTTACTACATTAAGATTGCGAAAGATTCCTTTTACCACAGAGTGAACGAAGTGGAATAAAGCATCTACCACATCAGCGCTGCGTCTGGCACCTGAACAATTGGTTCCAGTAATTTCTATTAATACATAATAAGAACATGGAGCTCACAGCATTGATCAATGCCAGGAGGATGCGCCATGCAACCGATTCTTCAAACATTGTTGGAGGTGTGATTTAATACATACCTGGCCCATGCAATAGCTTGAAGTGATCTATCGATGTACGTCAGTGTTTTTACGATTCCAGACCATTCCGATAGCAATCTACCAACCTCGAGGACGGAAGGATTGCTGAACATTGGGCGCGACTCAACGAGGTCGTGTGTGTTGCACAGCACCTCTAACCACTACGCTACACTGCCCGGATTGTTTTCCCATCAAGGAAAAATTTGGTAAGAACAGTATAGACACTTTATAGACATACTGCCGTGAGTCCGCTGTTTTTTTTACAATGTAGGACACTGTCGTTGAACGTCTAGATTTTTTTATGAAATAAAATACACATTATAACGTTTATTAAAAATAGTTTTAGCAAATAATTGCTAAGAAAACAGTGGCGTTATCTTTCTTGATATCTTTTAACGATTTTGCACTCCTTATAAGTAGGTTTATTCCAATTGAATGAACTCGAATAAGAGCAAATGTCACGTTGTTAACCAATAATGCCATCATTTCAGGGCATTAAAGACTAGCAAAGACTTTCGTCAAATATTACCGGGTTTCAGCGCATGACAGTCGAACATAGCTGCTCTTCAAATTCGATGCTATGCTTATATAGCAGCCTTTTCGGCTGAACATCTTTCCTTATTACAACCACAATGATGCCGAGATATTTGCAAAACTCCGGACAGCTGGCGTATGCGGTGGGGATCGGACACTATATTACTCTTTTTTGTGGTCAACGCATTCACCACCACACCAAGTGGGTTTCCACTTTCGCCATTTTGTCAGCTTGTTTTCTACATATCAGTTATAATAGCAATTACCCGCTAAAGAGATTGATCTGGAGAGTACGAATCGCCAATGAACCCAGGTAAGCTGAGGATGTTGTTGAAATCATAGTGCTAACTTTTTGTTCTTGTTCACCGCGTATTACAATTTTCACAGAATGGTATTATGTAGAATACTGAAAAAGCTCCACGGTCTCTCATATGAGGGATCTCGAACCGGTTAGTCACGAGGCAACGTGACGCGTCTTCAGATGGCGGATAGTGGGTTAATCGCGGACCAAAAGCGACCTTTGCTCCTCTGAGACGCGAGTGTACCCAGACGATGTTTCTGTTTCTGCTGCGCCGATTTGGCACATATCTTCTGTATTTATGAAGGGTAGTCATATATGCGTGCCTAGGTGTGTTCTTGTTTATGCAGTTGGTATTCTACGAGTCAGCTTGGCCAAACGCCTGCAATCAAGTAGCAGGGAAGTGTATGGGAGGCTGTTAGGAGCCGCCTCCAGCAAATGAGCTCTCCGTCTATCGCGGGTGGGACTGTCGAGCTACCTGTGAGTAGACAATCCGTCACGCTTAGAGCTCGGCAAGCTACAAGTTGCCATCGAAAAGCTAAACAAAGCAAAACGAGTGGCACTCATTCATCTGATTCTGAACATGTTCGCGATAGGGTGGCGGTGTGTAGAGCAGGAACGGAGAGGCTACTAAAATCTCAGAGCCATTCTAGGCTTCCTAAATCGTAGAAGACTAAGGTGATAATATGTTCCTATAATGCACGTTCATTTGCATCTAAGTCCTCGGTAAAAGACTTAATCATGTAGAGAAGAAGGATAAGGTACGACGTCATCGGCCTGGCCGATACGAGATGGTGCCTCCCACTCAACGTCGCCTACTACACCGGTGAAGAACTGTTCTTCGAAACATGCGACAATAAATGAATCAGCGGCAGCGGGGTTCTTGTCAACACGAGTTTGGCCCAGAACAACGATTGATTCCGACAAATACAATCTGATTCGGATGTTTACTATTGAAAACATGTGGATAAATGCCGGCTTTGACAATATTCGCCGTTTCCACACCGACATCAAGTTGAAATCGCAGAATTCCATATGAAATTGGTGAATTATAATCAGAAAAAATATTCTTCAATGCCATCATTGGAAGTTTCAGCGCTAAAATTGGACCCAGACTTCTCATTTATATATATAGGCAAAACGAAGGTTTGATAGGAATTTTCCATCAATACGTATGCCTTTCTCATCCCAAGCAAGTGACTTCATTATCCACTGCAGTGCAGCACTGAACAGCTTTGGCGATATTGTGTCTCCTTGTCGAACCCCTTTTCTTTTGGGTATGGTAAGAGGTCGATGGAAAAGCTGTATTTTCGTAGTGCAGTTCCGATAACATTCGGACAGAGTCCTTATGTAGGACGGGTCCCCTCCCTGGTGAGCGCTGATAGAATTGCATTTGTTTCGACACTGTCGAACGCTTTTTCATAGTCGACATAGGTTAGGACTTGAGGCAAGTGGTACTCCTAACAAACTTCGATGACCTTGGGCACAGTTTGGATGTGGCTCATGCTGCAAAATCCTTTTCGAAATCCTGCATGCTCGACTGGGTACGCCTCATCCAATGTCCTTGGTACGCGTGAGAGGATAATGTTAGTGAAGAGCGTGTAGAGTGCACTAGCCTACGTGACGATAGTTACGAACGACCCTTCCGTCTCTTTTGTTGGGCAGGATGACCATGCGCGACGTCCTCCACTAGGTTGGGTTTTTTTTCTTCTGAAGGGAGGCTGCCATGTGATTTACGAGAAGTACGTGTAAATTGTGGCCCCACCTCTGAAGAAGTCAGCGGTAATATTATCGGGTCCTGGAGCTGTGCCTCTTTTCATGTTTCCTATCGCAACTTGAACCTCCGATGGAAGCGTGCTGCAGTGGGATCAAGCTTCAGTTTCCTTCTGTTTTCGAGCAACTCTTTAGTACTGGTGGAGATGCGATCCGATCTTCTTCCCAGGGAACTGAGGCGGATTCGGCACAGCTTTTCAGTCCTTCGGCAAGCAGCTTGTAGTCTTCGGTGTGGTCTTCTTTAATCTGCCAGTCACGTTTGGATAGGACTTCGTTCAAAATGTTCTCTTCATATACAGCTAGCCTTTTTCCTCGTGGTCGATGAAGAGAGCCATTTTCCAGCTTGAGGCTGAATCGAATCTTTGCGCGAAGAAGGCGGTGATCAGAACCAGTACAGAATGACGAGACTACCGATGTGTCAAGTAAGCACCACCTTCTGTTTGTCAGAATATGGTCGATCTCCGCATGGGTCATGCCGTTCGGAGACTCCCATGTCCAGAGGCGGCTTTCTTTCTTCTGGAAAAGCATGACTCCATGGAAGAGACGTGCTGCTGACAGGATTCCTGCGAGACGGTTCCCATTCTTATTTCTTTCACCTAAACCACGATTTCCGATCTTGTATTCGCCGTCGTTGGCCCTCTCTATTCTGGCGTTGAAGTCTCCGACAACAAATTTATGATATGCTTCATCGTTGCGGATGACTTCTCCAACAGATAGTAGAACGCATTTAATTCGTACTCATCAGCTACGTCGGTCGGTATGTAGCAGTTAATGATAGTGACCTTCTTATGATGCGACAGTTGAAGAGGGAGGACGGCTATCCGAGGGGAAAGGATCTCGTATGAGTCGACGAGATGGACAATGGACGGGTGGACGACAAAACCTACGCCGCCGACATTTCGTGACGGGACATTCTCTCCACGGATCACAAAGGTCTCGTTGTTTAATTGGCGTATGTCGATCTTCTTGATTTTTTTTCTTGTAATGCGATCCGCGGATCTCCCTCATATGAGGGATCTCGAGCCGGTTAGTCGCGAAGCTACGTGGCGCGTCCCCAGGTGGCGGATAGGGGGTTAAAAGAGGACCAAAAGCGACCTTTGCTTCCCTGAGACGCAGGTGGGTCCAGGGGATGGACTCCGTGTTTCTGCTGCGCTGATTTGGCACATACTTTCTGTATTTGCTAGGCGTATTCATGCATGCGTGTGTGGGTGCGTTCTCGCTTTATGCGGATTGTATTCTACGAGTCAATTCGGCCAAAAGCCTGCAATCAAGTGACAGGGAAGTATATGGGAAGCGGTTAGGAGTCGCCTCCAACAAATAAGCTCCATGTCCACTCTGGGAAAGCCTGGCAAGCTACCCGGGAGTATAACCAGTCCCCACGTTCAGAGCCCAGCAAGCTATACGTGGGTATTAAATATGCTAAACACAGTAAAAAAAAACGGGCCTCATTCCCCTGACCCCGAAAGAGCCCCCAATTTCGCAGCGTTGGGTAGGACGAGTACTGAGAGGCTGCTAAAATCTCAGGGCCAATGGAAGCTGCTTGGATCAAGAACTATGGTGACGATCTGTACCTACAACGCACGTACACTTGCATCCGAGTCCTCGATAGAGGACTTGCTCATGCAAGCAAGAATGATAAGGTACGACGTCATCGGCCTGGCCGAGACGAGACGACGCCACCCATTCAACGCTGTCTATGACACTGGAGAAGAGCTGTTCTTCGGAACATGCGACAGTAGAGGCGTAGGCGGTGTCGACGTTCTTGTCAAAACGAGTTTGTCCATGAACATCGATTCATTCGAACAGCTTACAAACCGAATCGGACGTTTACGATTAAGAAGATGTGGATCAACACCGTCTTTGACAATCTTCGTTGTTTACGCGCCAACATCATTAATACTTTAACCTTTTTTTTCCACCGAATAGTTAAAGTATTCTAATATGAAATACGTCTAGGCTCTGATTAAGGCGAAATCGCCAAAACGTCAGCCATTGACCAACAACACCGTCAACAGCGACAACGACAATAAAGACCTAAACCAACGTCGCATTAGCTATAGAAGATCGGTTTACAAGATCACATAAATAAATATATCAACTATCTATGCCGAGGTGTATAGAAAGTCGGTCTTTTGAGTTATTAAAAGTCGTGTCCCTAGCTTCTCAACCTCATGCGCATTATACGAGAACCGAATAAGCCTTCATAATGGAAGTCGGTAAAATAGAATTTTAATTTTAAACGAGAGATCTTGCATCTATACACAAAAATAAACTTTTACCTTGTGCTACTAGTACCTCGTTTTGGAGAATGTACAAGATGAACTTTAGTTAGTTATTTCTGCAGAAGTGATTCCTCAAAATATTAGCCACATGACTAAGGTAGCTTAAAATATATACAGTGATATAGTACAACACATTGTGAAGCGATGTTACCCAAAATGTAATCGGGACCGCGAAGAAAGAAGCACTGATGGCCATCGTATTACTTGTCTTTCATAGAACAAATGAAGGTTGAGATGGATGCAAGATTACTACAGTATTCGTGCATCGTTCTGAATCTTAACTTAAATTGAATAAATTTCGCAGAAGTATTGTTTCGTAAACGATTAGGCGAGGTAACAAATTGGTCTACGTGGTTGGTTTCTCAGCAGACGAGCACTGTGTAGATTGACGCCACTAGTACTCATACATTTTGTTCCATACGTAGGACTCAGTTCACTTGTCAAGCACGGATGCGTAACTCTTCTGAGTGAATCGATAATCACCAAAGCAATTTGAGAATATGTAACTAAATAGGACGATTGGTGAGAAGGTTTCAGGAATACGCATAAATGCACGCTATAAAAATTGCTGAACTGAGGGCTATGGCGGTCATCATGGCGCAGTCATAGAGACACAGAATGGTATTGAAAAAGAGCAAGGGCTTCTGGGACAATATCCTGTGTGCATACATCGCCAGAAGACTTGGAGGTAGGTCGTCCCCTGAAATAATGGGAGGAGCTTTTTACCAACCGAACAATTTAGTCGTCAGCGCCATCATGTGGCACATCAGGAAGCATACGCATTTAATATTCAGGATGAAGCCAGTACAATCTGCAATTTTTCCCTGTATGCAATAAGTTTATTTATTCGTTCTAGAATATTTTTCGGATTCTGGTAGCTATGAAACGTCTTATGGTGTTTTCAAAGCAGCTTTACTAGCTGGATGTTTTCCATGCAAGTATTTGTCAGGGTACGTGGAAGATAGTTTAACTGATAAGAAGCCTCATGATAGTCCTGGACTGTTCAGATTTTTCTAGCTCATTGATTTTAAATTTCTTAATTAGGTCGAGCTCCGTGTTGTCGGTCGTTTGTCTAGAACTGGCAAGATTATCTTCGACAATCGAGTGCCGTTGCGATTTTTGGTGTTATTAATGTATTTTCTGATGATAGTACTTATCAGACAAAGTATTTTTACCATTCTTCTCCTAATCATCGTCCTTCTTTTATGCAAAAATGGTGTAAGAAGCTTTCGAGTACAGACTCTTCGTCTGTATCAAATAACTGGCTAAGACGTCGTAGATTCTTCTACAAAATCAGCTTGTAATCGCATTTTACAATGAGATACTCGAACAAGGCGCTTTATTGCTAATTCCTTTCAAGTCTCGTTCACAGCTTTTCTTACAAACAACATTATACGTGAAGGCAGTGATTCCTTGGCCAGACGTAATTAACATTGAGTGGGAGCACAACAACTGCTAATTACGAGTTCGTGAAAAATGTTGTCTGAATTTGCTCTGGTTCCTAACTTTACAGGAAAACCGTAAACGAAACACGAGACAACACGAAATAACAAGACTAGTATCGAAATATGGAGCGAAAACTGTCATTCAGAATGGTGTACATTGTAATCAGTAAAAAATAAAACCTCATTTACAAACTATGTTTTGAATGTGGCAGAAAACCAGAATTGTTTCCTTGAAGAAACAAAATTCTTAACGATTCTCCGGTCAGAAAGAAACCATTTTTAATACGTTTAAATTTGTACGTTGGGGATACGCAAGGTTGTGATTCAAGAATGATGGAATAGTGGAAACTCCACTTCAGAGAAGGAAATCGCTTAAATGGCGGGCTTTAGAACCAATGGTATACGTCATAAGTATCAGTGGCATGAGGCATCCTTTATTTACCGTCCTCACTGATTGTGCCAGCCCCAGCATAATCTCCATTTTCCGACGATTTGCTGGTTAAGCCATTGCGGGGTTCCCTGGAGTTTCGAGCTCAGTCTGGCTAAAGTCTGCCCCAGGTCTTCACCACCACGGGCAGATGAAGCCCTCATGGATCAGAGAGAGATTTGCCACCATGCGACTTTGATACCAGGACGATGGTGGATTCTGGTATTGGACGCACCATTTAATATACTAAAATTATAAAATTTTAAAATGTTTCGTTTTTTTTGTTAGCTTTCTGATAGTCGAAAATGCTTGTCAGATGTTGTTGCGAAATACCCATATGGACAAACTCGTGACATTAGGTAAAGTATTCTAGCTAATTTTGGCTGAAATGGAAATTTATCAATGCTACCAACTACGTAAGAACACCTACGTACTTTTCAGTGTGAGAAAATGACCATTGCATGGAATCTGGTTTACTATCGCAATCCCTCATTAACCGTTCGACAAAGGATGAAGCGACCTTCGACATTGATCAACTCTTGAGGGGACGCATCATGCATTTGAGTTGATTCACTTTCATAGAGGTGGCTGAAAGCTTGTCCAACCTACATAGTGTCTTGGAGTAACCTATCAAGCTGAAAGCTGACGCCTTTATTCTTCAAGATAAGTCTGACACCAATTTACTCACCTCGTAGATGTGGTGGGATTGACCATACGGGGATTAGTTCAAAACCAACGATTTTGTTTACTTCATAAACTAAAAAAACGTCATTCAAAAAGTGGTTCCTACACTTCCACTTTCCGAAAGCAGACCAGCAAAAGAGAGCGAATTAAATCTACAATTCACAGATGCATGCACCACATTTTGAAAAATCGAAATATTAAAACCCAACCTGGACATTCTTTGTACCCATTGAACTTGAGTAGCGATTTGGTTGGTGTTTATCAGATATGTGATCCATAGCATTGTTAAGTAATTGCCGATACAAGATATACGTGCAACACCAATGCAGTTTCGCTTCATCTTCGAGGTCGATGTTGGCCCCTTATATCGCGGTAGACGCGATAGAGTAGTTGGCCGACTAATCGTTTCCAAGACGCTCAGGGAGCCACGCTTATAAAGACTTTCTCCGAATAAACTACTTTAGGTCGGTTATGCTGAGACGGTGTATTATCAATAAAACATCAACTATAGAATTTCAAATTTATTAAGAAATTCACCATAGAATTCGAATGAACATTATAGTTGGTAGCTGAAAAATAGTTTGATGCTGGTTGACAATTATCACAATAGTGTGCGAAGCTCGAATTCAACGGAATCTCTGCTCTTGGTTGTCTTACTCTCCTGATCATGATATAGATCAACTCGCTGAAATGTTTCTAATAAATTATTTTTTATGGTAGATTTTTAGGCTAATGTAAAGTCTTTAAAATGAAACTAAGATTGCCGCTGCTAATTACGTTAACCGAGTAAAATAAAAATGAAAGCTTAGAGTAAGTTTTGAAACCGACCATCATTCAACCTCGGTACTATAATAATCAACATTTATTTGTATTGTTGAGCTTACATGGGGTTGATAAAAAAAAGAACAAATGTTTGGTCGAATAAACATGTTAAAGTAAGTCTCGATATCAAATAGGAACTTGCTGGTTGAGTACTAAGGAATTGAATTTTGTTAGGAAAGAAAAACAAGAAAAGTATGAGAAGTAGCTCAACAAGGGTAGTTCGTAAAAATTACCTACTTGGAAACTTGGATGACCCGTCTTCACAGGACGTACGTACAGGGCATGTACAGGCCCCACCACAGCCTCCATTTCTTCAGAGTTTCTCTGGTTTAGCTACTGTAGTTGCCTGGACTCTTATGGTCAGCCTAGCCAAAGTCTGCCCCAGATCGTCGCCACCACAGGCAGTGGCAGTCCGTGTGGATCAGAAGAACACTTGCCATGATGCAATTAGTTTGATACCATATTGTGGTCGATCCTTGCATTGGTTTGCCCTTAGCAAGGCTTCCTGGTGGAAACGCCGGACTCATTCACAGTTTGGGTGACCTGACCTCGCGGCGTGATCAAACTCTCCGCTGTACATTGCAGACCGATACCCAGGAACACTTCCCAGCCACGATGAGGCGGTAAGCCGTTTAGAGATTCATAATAATTACTAATAACAAATTCGTGTATTCGTATTTGTCGTAATTCACGAATACAACTCAGATCTGTTCGATAGCCAGTCCACCTCCCGTCATATGACATAAAAGATGATGGATATGTTGTACCAACGGTTCTCCCTTCCCAAATCCGATATGCCATTTCGTCGGTGAAAAATCGAACAGCACCAGGTCCGGAGAGAATAAGACCAGAACACCTGAAGAACCTTCCAACAGTCTTTGTAAATACACTGGTTAGGCTCTTTACATGTTACATGTCCAAATGCAAGGTCCCTATTCAATGGAAGATCAGCAATATAGCGCTAATGTTCAAGAAGGGTGACCTCCACGATACCGGCAACTATCGCTCACTCTGCTTGCCGCCTGTTGTCTACAAACTCTTCACTCGAGTCATCCTAAACACGATTGACAGAACACTAGACGAAGGACAGCCATGTGAGCAAGCAGGGTCTCGAAAAGGATTTAGTAGGATGGACACATTCACACGTTAACAAGGCTCATTGAAGTATCGCGAGAGTACAAAAAACCGCTCTGTCTCACTTTCATCGACTTACGGAAGCCCTTTGATTCAATTGAGATAGAAGCAGTCATGGAAGCCCATGGTAGTCAAGGAGTCCCTACTCAGTACATAAAGATTCTTCGTGAGCTGTACAAAAATTTCACAACCAAAATTTCACCATTCTACAACGTTATTAGCGTTGACGTCAAAAGAGGAGTTAGGCAAGGAGATATAATCTCGCCAAAATTATTTACAGCCACCCTACAGAAAGTCATGTGAACATTGGAATGGGACAACATGGGGATGAAATTCAATGGTCAACAGTTACATCATCTTCGCTTTGCTGTGATGACATCGTCCTTATAACACCAGATATTAGCCATGCGGAACGTATGCTTGAGGACTTTGATAAAGCGTACGGAAAGATTGGTCTTGGACTAAATCTCAAGAAAACGATGTTCATGAAGAACGGATTGGTTTCGTTTGCCCCATTCACGCTCAATGGAACGAATATCTCCGAATGGTCCAGTTATGTCTATCTAGGTTGGGAAATCAATATGATGAACGACTTAGCTCAAGAGCTGAACAGAAGGAAACGAGCGGCTTGGGGAGCTTTCAAGAGCATCGAGGATGTAGTGAAGAGAACAAGGAACGCCCGACTCCGTGCCCACCTTTTCGACTCAACGGTTCTTCTTGCCCTAACGTATGCGTCAGAAACCTGGTCGCTGCGTAAGCAGTATGAAAGATCACTCAGCGTTATCGAAGGTGCAGTCGAAAGGACGACGCTAGGAGCATCCAGTTTCACATAAATAAGGGAGGAGATCTGAAGCTCCAACTTGCGTCAACGACCAAAAAGGAAAGAATCCGCTCTGTACGTCAAACAGTCGAAGATAAGGTGGGCCGGACACGTAGTGTGTATGAACGACAACCGATGAACAAGAGCCGTTAGTGACTGGATTCTTCGGGATGTCAAGCCTACTGCAGGAACTCCACCGACCCGATGGTCAGAATTTTTCACGAAGAGCCTGGAAGAAGAATCTGATACTCGACAAGTCTCTAGAGCCAGCAGTACCCACTGGGCTACTCTTGCACGCGACAGGGAAAAATGGAGGGTTTATTGGCGCCCGCTCGAGTCACTCGACGATCAACGGGACCACAGGTGATACAGCTGAATAGCAAATTAGTTATAAAGGATAAAGGATTAAGCCCTCGGCGTTGATCAATCCCTAAGGGATGCGCCATGCATTCAACTTCATTGAGTATCGTTGGAGTTGAATGAATGCATATCTGGGCTTTACAATGACTCGCGATGGCCTGCCGATGTATTGAGCCAGTGCTGCTATCTTCCCAGGCAAGTCTACTACCAATTTGCCGACACTGGTGAGATGGAAGGCTTGGTGGGCCAAGGGCGCAGGGATCGATTCCACGTGCATGTCGCAGTGGCGCCTCCAACCACTGCGCCACACGCGCCCTTTTTTTAGTTATAAATTTGTTAATTGTATGATAGTTAATTAATATGCTGTTTATAATAATTTATAATGTATTATATAATTAATAATTAATTGTAATTAATATATGTTTAAATAATTGACGATTAACTTAATAATTTGCAAATTTAACTATTGCTGGATGTAATAATTAAGTATGCTAATTATTAAAACCGAGGTTTATAGAAAATTGGAATTTTAATTGTAAAAATAGTTATTTAGGTTAAACTCAGTAAATATTTTAAAGGTGAAATACAACCACTGCGATGCTAAGATATTTGCAAAAGTTGGACACCACACATATCGAATAGCGATAACCTTTTTCGGTGAGTTTACGGTTACACATGAAACAACTGAGGCCCTCGTTCTGCCTTTCTCTCAACCAGTTTGGTAGCTTTCTGTTGTGCGTAACACTTGAGACCCTGGAAAGGGTAGACGCTGTTCGACCTGACCTGAAGTCCAATTTTTGCAAACATCTTAGCATCATACTTGTTGTATTTCACATTATACCCTGCTGTGAAACATAGTTAGGCGATCAATGAAAATATAGTGATACACAGAAAAGATGTAATGGACACATCTCACTTACTAATATATCTTAATGGTCTATCTTCATAAGTTTCCTTCGTAACAGATTTTATATCACGACGGTTTATTGAGAAATGGGAAAATTTTTACCTCGAGTCCGAGAGACGAATGTTATGAAATGTTCATCATAGACCATGGTTTGCCATTCTCTGCAATAAAGTTATCTGCTTAAGTGATCTTAAACCCTTACTCTACAACACTGTTCGACAATGAGGACTCATCTGTGATAAATGCGCACCTAGCAGTGTGGGATGTGCCACCTGTTAAGAAGGCTGCTTTCGAATCATTTTGTCTACATAAATCAGAACTTTGGGATTTTTGTATGGTGTCTGGATGCGATGATTTAAAATGATAAGCGTTCGTCTCACAAGACGTTCGACCAAGTTTAAGCATTTATACTTGCAAATCCTACAATGTGATTAACTTTATTAATAATTTTAAAAATACAATGAATAATTTCAACTGAATAGCACAGGTTAACCGGAGAGGTTAATAGACTTGTGCACGGTACTGTTTTGTACACACGAAATCAAAAACTTACTTTCTGAGCACTTCCCTCTTTGGAGTCTCTGTACTCTGTTACTGGGTTGTTCAGCAAACTCCTAAATATCTCGAATTTTCACAGTTTTCTTAATCATTTAACTGTTTTCCCAATTGGGCGGCTATACCATTCTTCTTTGTCTTGTGGTCTCACTAAGCGGGATTAATTTCGCTTTCTGTGTTGTTCACGTTCGCGTTTCCCATTACGACGGACTTGCAAAGGAATGCTTTTCGTATTTCCGAGTTCATCACTATGTTGCGCAGAAATAAAGCTTTGCGTACCACTCCTAGTGTCCACGCCGGAACCTTAAAATTTTACGTCCATTACTTTTCTCTTTCTTCGCAGTTTTCTTGTCATATGACTAATATGTTTAATCCTTTTTTGGCTCAGTTTAACAATGTCAAATAAGAGATTTTCTAAAAACGGTGAGAAGTTTGAAATAAGTTGCTAGATGTAATTTACTTTTTCACAGAATGCCACGAATGTTCTGAATTTCTATAGGCTGCTAACTTTTCAAGTGGTCTGGTTAAAGCGATTTGAAGACAGACGAGAAACTGCAACATCAAAACGACCGAAAACGAGAAATTCTAGCGAAATTCGTGGCCGTGAATCTATAATACTCCTAACAATTCAGTAATTTTGGTATGCTCACGATCAAATTAAATGAACTCCATTAAGTATGAATGGTAAAATATAACAAGTATAAGAGATCTTTGGAAGACCTTCCCAAGGGCTCCACAGAAAATTTTCGTCGCACATTCTGATCTTAGTTTTCTATTACACTAATTAGAAATAAGATTTGAATTAAGATTAATTCACACCGTCTCTAGAAGGGTATTGACAGTATCCTACGCCGTCTCCTGGAGAACCTCTCCTTTCGCTATTTCCAAGAGGTCCGTAATCACCACAATCTCCAGGCTCTCCCGAGCGCTCTAGTGGCCCTTCCAGACCTGCAAAAATGTGACTGTCGAGTGAACACCGAAGCCCTGCATTCATCGATTCACAGGACATTACAATAGCCATGAATTGCAATTAAAACTTTTTAATACTTCGATTGCTATTATTTTAGACCAGCTGAAGTGATATGCCCGAAGCAACAAATCAACTGTTCCTAGTTTAATGACTGTGTGAGTGGTTTGGCTTTCACAAACCAAATAATCGACTGTAACTGCTGACCGATTTTGCCAACAGAAGAAACAAATGAATTCGCACGTTCATATTTGTCAGTGCTCAACAGCAATGTCTTGTTTTCCTGCGTATTGACGGGCCATCAGCAGTACAATAGACGCTTTACAAGTTGCACCAAAAGTGCTACAAAAGTTTATTTCAACCCTTGTAATTTACTAACTCGTAAACTGCTGTTTGAACACACAAAACAAGATATTCCTGCTTTTTAGGAACACGCGATAGCAAAATATACTTTCGAGGATTTCACGGTTCTAGCGCTATAGGTTTCATTTATGGGGACAAACAAACGTGTAGAACGTTAATAAAATTTGTTCATTCCATTAGCTTGCATGCTGGTTAATAAGGTTATGTTTGCACTTAATTACACTATATTGGAATCTTGTTTCAAAACTGCCTATTAATTCTTGGCATCGATCTTAGAACAGTGGTTTAGAACTCATTCTATCGTTACTTATAAAAATTGTGAAGGAATAATGGACGTGTTCTTGTACTAAATGAGTTGTGATCCATGCACACACTGGCAACCACGTAGAACAATTCTGATTGTCCAATATTTATCCTATATGGATTCTTTTTCAAGTATTATAAAGTAGGCTATGTCAGTTTTTGTAGAGTTAGTTTAGTAGAAGAAGTGCCACCAAATCAGTTGAAGCGAGACTATCACACAACGAAAGTTTTTTCTTCGCTCTTCATGGCATTTTTTGAAAAGAATTTTTACCGACACCTGCCGGTGGTGCTGCAGCGGTGGGCAATATGTTGCTAAATTTTAAAGGACCACAGATGTTTTTGAAAAAGTAGTACCAAAGCAGTGACCTACTTGAAGAACGTCGTTCACACCCTTTGAGGACGTGTAGGATAAGGTTCAAAATTAATGGCAAGGCAGCACAGCAGAGCATATTTTTCAAATTTTGCTCTCTACGATTATCGTCAACACCAATCCATTAGAAACTACAGCTTCAGATCCACCAAGATTCCTGGCAGCAGGTACGGAAGGCTAGAAGCACTTACTCTTTAAAATTATTATAAATGATAGTGTGGTAATGATACTAATTACATCCTGAACTAAAGCCAATTTCAATAAAACTGCTGAAAATTTCAGCGTTGGAAGGTTTCTACCTTTTAGTAGAACAAGTATCTTGGTGCAAAGAAAACTGTATGCAGAAAACGAAATTTCCACTCTTCGCACAATATTAATTTTTCAAAGTTGTTTTTTTTCGCTGTTTTTCAACTACTTATCTCCAACGATAGTCCAGCGTTTGAGAGTAAATAAGCAACAGATCCTCCGTTAAGACCTGGCTCTCCACGAGGACCAGGGATGCCAGGTAAACCTCGCTGTTCTTTAGGACCAGGCGCACCAATCAGTTAAACCGCGTCCTCTCCTTGTTCTCCAGGTACACCTTTTTTTCCTGGTCGTCCACTCTGCAAGTACACCTTTGGGTGCGCATGTAATGTAGGGGCAACAGATGTTCTGCAATGCACACGTTGTTGTTGTTGTTTCGATCACAGGGTCACTAAGAACTCATTTTTTCCGGGGTTAGCAAATTGGTACCAGATTTGCCTAGGCCACCCTAAGCAATTACATACGCCAGATTTTGATCTAGATTCATTCAAACGATGTCTGACGAAGTTGAATACACGGCTCATCAATAAGTGATGAATCAACGCCGAACGCTTCACTCCCTATTCCTTATGTACTGAAGAACTCATTTGAGGAAATCATGTAGTCAGAGAGAATCTAATAAAAGGAGTGGGTGTATTTATTGCGAAAGACGAAGATTCTATAAGAAATATGTATGAATCGTTAAAAAATACAGTGCAAAGCAATCACATTAACAAAAACTAGTTGTAACTCAACTACAAAATCGTTTATTAACCTGGTAGCAAACTTGATAGGTTATTAGTGGAATGAAAAAACAACTACCAGTAAGTGGTAATTGGAGCATAAACATAAACACTTCTCGCATTGTTTGTATACTTGGATGGTCCGCACTCACTGGTTGTGTGGGCCCAGCATAAAAGGATAAAAGCTCTCGGCGTTGATCAATCCCTGAGGGATGCGCCATGCATTCGGCTTCATTAAGTATCGTTGGAGTTGAATGAATGCATATCTGGCCTTTACAATGACTCGCGATGGCCTACCGATGTTTCGAGCCAGTGCTGCTATCCTCCCAGACAAGTCTGGTACCAATTTGCCGACTCTGGAGGGATGGAAGGCTTGGTGGGCCATGGGCGCAGAGATCGACTCCACGTGCGCGTCGCAATGGCGCCTCCAACCACTGCGCCACGCGCGCCCTGCATAACCTCCATTTTTCGAAGATTTGCTGGTTAAGCCATTGTGGTTTTCTGGGGTCTCGAGGTGAGCCTGGCCAAAGTCTACCCTAGATCTTCACCACCCCAGGCAGTCGTTTCTCTTGATGATCAGAGAGAGATTTGCCACCATACGACTTTAATGCCAGGACAGTGGTTGATCCTGGTATTGGTTTACTCTCAGCTCTGCCTCCTGATGGAAACGCCAGACTACTTCTCGGCTTGGGAGACGCTGCCAGGGGAATGAAATCTCGGCTATACATCGCAGCCTGACACTCACGAACACCTCCCAACGACGGTGAGGAAGTAAACGGTTGGGAGGATTGTTTGTTAACTGAGTATTACATCCAGCGTAGGCGAAATTTATAGATCTCGGTTAATTAAAAGAGCACAAAAATTAGCCAATCAGAGCACAAAAATGTGCAAGACATGTTCACGAGGGATTCAGAGTTATCACTGTCAGCAGCGCTTTTGATTACTAGACGATTTGCCACTGTCTATAGTGCCTACACCATGAACAAACAAAATTTCTCGGAAATCTAAAATTTTTGTGGTCATAATAGGCGCCCTGCAACACACACGTAAGGCTGACCCCGCGCCCATGGCCCAACAGCTTTCCATCCCTCCGGAGTTGGCAAATTGATATCAGTCATGTATGGGATGATAGCAGCACTAGCTCGATGCATCGGTAGGCCAGTGCTAGTCATTGTAAAGACCAGACGTGCATTCAACCATCTCCAACGCATGAAATTATTTGAAAAAATAGTGTCTTGGAGTACTGAACAGCAGATATGTCTTCAAAATACGGTAAAACCTACGGACCTCCCTCATAGGGGGATTTTATGACGGTTAGTCACGAAGCAATGTGGCGCGTTCCCTAGTGGAGGATGAAGGGTTAATTGTGGACCAAAATCGATCTTATACTTCCATGGGAGGCAAGTGGATTCAGGAGATGGAACTCGTGTTTCTGCCGCGTCGATTTGGCACACGATTTCTGCGTTTAGGAGAAAGCACTCGTGTATGCTAGCGTGGGTGTGTTCGAAATGCTAATTACATTCTACCGGTCCAGTTGGCGAAAACCAGCAATTAAGTGTCAGCAAAGATTAAAAGAGGTTGTTAGAAGTCTGCAAGAAATAAGCTTTTCTTGCACTCTGGCGAGGATTCATGGCTATTGGTGTGTACACTCAGCCGGGACGTTTAGAGCTCAGGAAGCTACAGGTTGATGTCAAACGCTAAACACAATGAAAAAAACTTGGTCTCAATCCCCTAACCCCAAAAAAATTTCAATACGGGAACCTTGGGTATTACGAGTGCGGACAAGCTGCTAAAATATTGAAAATATGATAGGCTTCTTAGACACCGGTGGACTAAAATAACGATCTGCACCTGTAATGCACGCTCGCTTCCATCTTACTCCCTGATACAGCACTTGATCATGGAAGCGAGAAGGACAAAGTGCGACGTCATCGGAGTGCCTGAGACGAAACGACGCCACCAATTAAACGCCATCTACAACTCCGAAGGAATGTTCCTCGGAACACGCGCCAGCAGATCAGTTGGAAGCGGCGGGGTTCCCTGAGAATGCGAGTTTGGACATGAACATCGATTCATTCGGACAGCTAACAACCAAAATTAGACGCCTGCACTTGAAGGGGTGCGGATCAATACCAACTTTGATAATCTTGCTCTTCTATGCACTGACATCAAGCAATCACGAAGAAGAAGTGGACGAGTTTTCTGTGGACTTATAGAAATTCTGCAGAGAAGACCATGCATTCTTCAAGGTCATTGGGGATTTTACCGATAATATTGAACCTAAAAAAACGTGTGAAAAACGAGACATTGGGACCACAGATAGATTATAAATGATCAAACAGGCTGGGCGGCTGTCTGAGTTTATCATGACGACCAAAACAATGGTAACTCGCCATTTCTGAAGATCCACTCTAAACGGTAAACTTGTGCGTCTCCCAATGAAATGCACCATAAGGAAAAAAACATCGAAGTGAATTGAAAATTTTTTTCGAACGATATTATTAAAATTTTAAAATTCTAAACGGGATTAGAGGCTACTTTCGTTCTGTAATGATTTCATTGCTCGCCAAAGGAAAGGAAACTTGCTATAATCAATAAACGAAGTTGCAAAGCATCATTAACTCGGTTTACTCAGTTGGCAAGTCGGCTGATGAAAAGATGCTGCTCACTATAACATCAGAGAGAGATATGATCTACTCATTCACGTTAGCGTTATGAGAGCTGAGAGTTCGAAAGTCACCAAATGGCGTCCGTATAGAGAGGCACTCCAGCACATACGCCAACGGGGAATCGCAAGAGCCACAAGAAGCGCTCAACCTGCGACCGAAATTGCAAAACAGTGGAGACAAGCGATGAAAGGAGATCTTGAAAGGTGAACAGTAGAGCTATGGTTGAAGCTGTAGAGATTAGGATGACCATTCGCAAAACCTACAGAAATTTCACCAACCATACCAGGATAATTGTACCCCGACGAAAATACGGAAGAGTTACAGCTTCCAAAAAGGCAATTTGGAAAATCGTCCAAAATTTTCATCTTCTCTTTACTGTCTCTTTCACACCAGGGTACTATGTGAAGCTACGTCCTCCTTTCCTTATATTAAATAAAAGAGGGTGACCTTTGGTTACCCTGTTCTCCTCTCAGAAACTTGACGTGTTATTTCGTGGCGAGAAATTGATGAAAGCCTCATCCAGACGTTAGCATTTAAATAACTTTTCGTCTACCTTGATCAGCACAACGGCTCGCATTTTCACTGGTAACCGGATAGAATGCAAGGTTCCTACTCAGTGAAAGTTCAGCAAGAGCGTGTTGTTCTTCTGGAAGGATGACCTTTACGATATCGACAACTATCGGCCAATTTGCTTACTGTCTGCCACCTGCAAACTTTTCACTCGAGTCGTTCTAAACAAAATGGACAGAAAACTACACGATGAAGAGCAATAGGAGCAAACATAGCTTCGAAAAGGGTTTACTATGATGGACTACATCTGTGGCATAACAGGAATCGCTGAAGAGCCACAAAGATGCAAGAGACAGCTCTGTCTCACATCTATATATTTGAGGAAAGCTTTTGACTCAGATGAGATAGAAGCAGCCATGAAGCCATAGGTAACCACGATATCCCTATCGGTGTATAAAAAGATTTTCGTTAACTGTACAAAATTTTCAGAATTAAGATATTGCTATTCTACAGCGATATTAACATTAGGGTCAAAAGAGGAGTTAGACATGGTGATGCAACTCCCTAAAATCACCTATTGCTATCATCGAAAACGCCACGAGAACACTAGAACCGGACAACATGATAGTGAAAATCGATGGTTGGCAATTGTACCCTTCTTGCTCTGATGACAACATCATGCTCATGACATCAATCAGTAGCCAGAATCGGTAGCCAGGCGAAACGAATTCATGCCAACTTTGACAACGCTTGTAGAACGATTACTATTCTATTAAGTCTCACAAAGACGATGTTCGTGAGAAATGGATTAGTTTCTTATGCTTTAGTTACGGTCAACAGTATATCTTTGAATGCTCCAGCTGCGCCTATCTAATACCGGAAATCATAATTATGGACACGTTATCACTGGATGTGACCAGGTGAAAACTAGAGGCTTGCAGAGATTTCGAGAGCATCGTGGATGAAAAGAAAGAGCACCCAACTCTCTGCCCACTTCTTCGACTCCACTATTCTTCCTGCCCTAACGTAGCGACTGCAAGCTACTCACTACACAAGCATAAAAGATCACTCAGGGTAATGGAACGCATAATCTAAGTGGCAATTCTAAGAAAATCTCGCATTACGCAAGTGGTGAAGGGATCCAAATCTTTGACTTACGTCAACGATCAGAAACAAAAAATGCCGCTTTGTACGTCGAACTATCGGAGATAAAACTGGCCGAAGACGTCGTGTAGTACAACCGATAGACAAATCCCGTAGCAACTCGATTCCTCGCGAAGGCATACGCACAGCGGGCAGATAACCAGCCCGACGATTAGCGTTCTTTGAAAACATTAGAAGAAAGACATGATGCTCAACGAGTCTCTAGAACGAGAAGAACCTCACTGGATTGCCTCTCAAATGCAACAGGAAAAGTGGAAAATTTATTGGTGCATACTCTGGTCACCCGGTGATCAATGGGCTAGCATGCAATGGTGGCAAACAAAATGGTCAAAAAATATAAAATAAGCCGTGGAGTTTTAAATAAACACCTTGACTTATTCGTTGCCGCTTGCCTCATCGTAGCTACAGGAAGTACCTAAATGTCCAACCACCAAAGAGATTCATGCAAAGGAGATTTGTCTTCCAGAATGTCCATTCAAACCCCCTGAGTACGTCCAAGAAAGGCTTCTTTGTGGAGGAAAGACCTAGTGACTGAATTAAAGATTAACCGACGTCAACACCCAAAGGAAAATAAGCACTTGTTTCTGCAACATTAGTTGGTTGAAAAATCGACGAGATGCGAGAAAAAGCACGGGTTGCAAAGCACTTTATCGAAACCAGAGGAAACAATAAGGCAATGATAAAAAGTGTGACCTTTTTCGTGTTATATAGCTAAAAGATTAAAACAATGCTTGCATATGCCACAGAATTCATAAATTTTTGAAGGTTCATTAAACATTAAAGATCACAATAACAGCGCAGTGATTAGGGTGCCATTCAATAGGTTCGAGCCAGGTTGGGCCACTCAATCCCGCATCGGTCTGAGGAGAGAAAATGGCCACCAAATTTGCCTGACGGCCATCAGCAATAATCCGTCAACGGGGTTGAGTTAGGAAGCCCAAATCGGCAATGAACCCGTTAGCCTCTGGAAGGGGTAACAGCGCGTTCGTTTCCCACCGCAGACACCAGTGGTCCGGAGTTTTGCGAATATCTCAGCATTACTGTGGTTGTATTACACATAATACCCTGCCGTGAAAAAACTGTAATAGGCAGTAGATAAAAGCTAAGATTGTGATTGAGACTACAGCCTCAGCTTAGCTGGGTTGATTGCTGATTTGGACTCCCTAGATCAATCCCACAAACGGGTGACTGCTGACGGCGCTGATCGATAGAACTAGCTAAGAGACAGACTAAACGAAGGACCCGCAATAAGGCAAAACAGTTGCCCAAGCAAGGTTTTCACATAGATCTTGTCGCACACCATGGAAAGCGCGTCCAGAGTCATAGAAATTTGTGAGCAATGCCGTCTGCCACTAGTGTAGACTTTTGTAAACTTTGGAAAGGTGCTTGACCGTGTCGAATAGAGCGCAGTGCTATCAACGCCCATCGACATAGCTGTGGTCTAGTCCTACGTGAGAACTCTACCTGACTGTTATAGAAACTGCACTACGAAAATATAGCTTTCCATCGATTTTTTGAAGTAGCCAAAAGGAAAAAGGTTCGGCAAGGTTACCCGATATCACCAAAAGAGTTTAGAGTCACATTGCAAGAGATGGTAAAGCTAGTCAAAGGAGACGAGAAGGGCACACGTATTGATGGAAAATTTCCACCAAATTTTCATTTCGCAGATGGCATTGTCAACTTTTGATGAGAGTACCAGTGAAGCAGAGACAATGCTCAGTAAACTCAACAAAGCGCGAAAAAAAGAAAAGGCTACGCATAGGTAGAGCGAAGACTCACTTCACGAAGAACCCATAGGGTGAAGGTAGTCGGATCAAACTGGATGGCTCTTAGATTGCGGGCACCACCTTTTACGTGCACCTTGACAATAAATGGACACGAAAAGCAATATAAGGAAAAAATCAGAAGCTCCATTTAGGCTTCTGAAAGAAGCCACCGACCAATTAACGCACCCAAAATCCCGAGCTTACCTTTCCAGTTTTGTAGCTCCGCAGCGCTCTGTAATGCAGCAGAGATGTGGGCTGATAGCTCAAGCATGTCAAGAATGCTGCGTACCCTCCACAGAGCGAGGGCGTTTTCTGAAATTTAATCGGCACTCACAGCATCAAACCCAGCTCACTTCGAAACATGTCCAATCTTCGAGATTCAATAGAATATACATTAGTAACGAAGCCTAGATGAGCAGCTAACATGATGAGGAGAACAGATGAGGGCGAAAAGAGCAGTGGAGTGTACTCCAACAGAGTGCAAACGTCGGTGTGCTTAGCTGAAGTTTCATTCTGCATTTGTCATCATCGATCACGAATGCTTACGATATGATGAAGTCACAAAGTGCTTCGAATAGGCTTTCTTGACATCCATTTACAAATACACTAATGTAATATTAACATTGGTAGGTTACATCTGCAGGACAGTTGGTAATTGATTTGTTGCGAACTCTTGCACTCGGATTTTAGAACACCAACTAGAAGAGATTTATATCGAAATAGGGTTATTTAAAGCAGCTAAGAAAAGATCTGTTTCGAAGAAATGCCACAAAGAACTTTGTTGCTATAATGCTCCGCCGTCACCCTTGACCACCAAAGATCGGAGGATCACTAAATCCTCTCATGATATGGGAAGGAAGACGAAAAACTTTTATGCAAATCTCTTCCGCTCCGCAATCCCCGTCTCGAACACCAAAATCTCTGCTGATGAAAATCCGCATAAGATTCTATGAACCCAAGTTCATGTTACGATGGAAAGCATGAAAATAGAGACATATCCAAGTCCCCATAGTATTACTGCTGAATTTCTTAAGGATTAAAACTACAATTTATATGTACTTCTCAAAAACCATACAACATCCTACTTCCGAAAGCGAAAAATTCCAGACCGGTGAAGGATATTGCCCACGCTGTCTAAGAAGGATGAGCGAAGGGATCTTCGTACTTGCTGTCTAATATGCTTGTTGAGTAATCAACGAGCTGTTTGTGGAAGATCGCCCTTTTGTCCATATCGAAGGACTTGGATGAGGCACAGTCAGTTGATCAAGTAGGATTCCGACAGTGATTCTGCCTTATGGATCACGTCCAAACCATATTGCTAGCCATAGAACTTTGTCGGAAGCACCATCTTCATGTTTTCCTAACCTTCATCGGCTACGAGGAAGCGCTTGACAGCATCGATCCAAATGCAAAGCTACAGCTATAGCTACACTTTGGAGGGGAGTGTTTATACCTAAAATGGAGCAGCTGCAGCTGATTTACACATCGCGATGTGAGACACCCGTCAAAATGCTCGAATCAAACCGCCACCATGGGCGACGAATGCGAGGCAAAGAAAAGGATGAAAAGTGTGCTTGGGTCAGCACAACTTCCGAGGACGAGCATTCCAAATAGTTAAGTATCCAAAAAGGTAGTATAACATGGAGCTGCATTATACCACTGAGATCTTTAAGTAATAGCTGACCTTCGATCTCCAGCGAATACATATTTAAAACGAAGCATTGTCAGGCGCAGTATTTAATGGTGAAGATAACTTGACGAAGATGGACAGCTAAATGACAATGAGGTAGATCACCTGAGCATGTAGGACTCTTCAGTGGCAAAAACGTAGAAAATAGGTGGAATTAAAGTGAAAAAACAGTGGACCAAATAGATCGTGAAAGAAAAAGACGAGAATTATATGAGAACGGAAACCATGTACAGGATATATTATAGTTTACGATGTTAAAAGACGCTTAAAAAGGTGTAGCGAATATGACAGCAAAAGCACACCGGCATTTTATCCAAGGAATACTAACAGCTTATCAATAAACAACAATTGACCAAACACGGCGGTGAATACCGACTATAAATTCACTCCGAAAAATAGTAGAGTCTTTGCATCAAGAAGTTAAACATCGGACGTTTGTTTGTGCATCAATTTTCATAACTTGAGTTGGTCGACAAGCCAGCATGGCTCAACAATATTATTTCTCAATTTATTTTTGCAACTCATCTTCATATGATTATATAATATATAATATGCCAATCGCACTTCTTTCATTCGTTCTGATGTCTTACGCTGTCATTCATAAAGGTCTTTGGACTTTCAGTGTGTGTAGGTGTGTTTCCGGTCTGTGTTGTTTCAGTCTGCATACGTGTGGGTGTGTGTGTGTGGGGGGGGGGGAAAGGGGGAGTGAGGATAATCTTTTCATGAATGCCGCAGAAAGGTTTTCGACAGTGATACTTAGAGGAATCTCAAGACCGATTTGCTGTGGTGTTCCTAGGTTGTTGTCGCATTTGATCATTGGATTCTAAATGTTGAATCCAGAACACTACGAAAAGTTTTCCTAGCACCATTTTGCTAAACCAGAATAATTACGAGCTTGGTTGATCGACTTTGAAGTCGAACCTGTTGTCATACTTTTAAAGTGCGGTATAATCAACGTTCTTGTAGTTAACACTTATCACTATTGTCCTATTAAACAAACTTTTATGACTGCCAGTGTATTTATAATTTGCGTTGGGCATTATTTAACCAAACAGGGTGGTAAATACCGAGTATTACCTTGCTCGCCTTGAAGGTCATCGTTGTTAGGTGGGCCAGGTGGACAAAGTAGGCACGCAATTTTTCTCCACAAAAACAAGCCGTCGATGCCAGGATATCCGTCCATTCCCGGTTTCGCATATTCAGCAGGTATTCCATTAGACCCAGCAGAGCCTCTTTCTCCACGAGGATATCGAATAATTGTGCAGTCCAAAATAACGTCGATGAACTGGTGAACGATATTTATCAACATTTGTGATCACTGATATACCTTTTAAACACTTACTGTTAAATCAATATCAGCGGACATTGTGAAGCTACCTGTAGTGAGTAAACCGAGTCTTTAAAAAACCGTTCTGAGGCACCGAAGGACTACTTCTGTTTTTCATTTGTAGAATTACTTGGGTCTGTTTTTGTTTTGATGAAATAACTCTACCGATCTTCCTTAACACTCTCGCGAAGAGTGACACCATGAGGTTTCACAATGGTTTCGTGGGTTTGGCTGGTAAAACACCTATAGATCTGGTTTTTTTTCCAGCGAATTTTTCATTACATAAAATTGTTTTCCAACAGTCATTTCTGAGATATATGGAAAACTTGAACAACTGGCCTGATTGAGAGAAAGGCGAAGCAAGGCCATCAGTGGTGATGTGGGTATTACGCGAGCCCTAGAAAGGGTAATCGCAGGTCCGACCTGGCCAAGGGTCCACGTTTTGCAAACATCTAGGTGGTTGCATTTCACATCATACCCTGCTGTAAAAAAGAATAACAGACAGAAAAGAAAAGTTGACATTATTTTCCCACACTTTTCGCTATTAATTAATGGCTTGTAGAACACAGATTTTGCAATGGACGGTGTTAGGAAAAACTCTATGCTGTACATAGAAACTTGCTCTCAACCACTGTGATTACTATGACCAATATACAATTGATGATTAAATATCGACCACCGTTTTAATTCTTTTTAGCGCATGCAGCGTAATGGTCGGGGGTCTTGGAATACACACGTGGGATCGATCCCCAAGGCCCAGGTTCACCAAGCTTTCCATCCCTCCGGAGTCAGTAAATTGGTACCAGAATTGCCAGAAAGGATAGCAGCACTGGCTCGATACATCGATAGGCTAACGTGAATCATTGTAAAGGCCAGATATGCATTCTATCAACTCCAACGATGGTTATTGTAGTTGAATGCGTGGCTCATTCCACTGGGATTGGTCAACGATGAGAGCTTCATCCTTTATCCTATTATTTCAGTTGCAAATGCTCTCGTGAGTGGTAATTATCGCATAGTGTGTAGGCATAAGAAAATCTGACACAGACGGTCAGCCGTAGCTCTAAAATATTTCCAAGTGCAGGAAGCAAAATGTTTGAAAGAAGAACCATGCTTATGTAGAGCAAATGGCACCATAAATATCGATCGTACGAAAAGAAGGGTTGAGAAACATTTTGCTATGATCTATTCATGTTAACAACCCAAGAAGTCGCCAAGTTCCCGACAAATTTTCCTTCATGTGAAGTTTTTATTTGCTGCCTATTGCATTTTTTCACAGCAGGGTACTATGTGTAATACAGCCACAATGATGATGATTTATTTAGAAAACTTCGGGCTACCGGCGTCTGCGGTTGGGAACGAACGCGCTATTACCATTTTCGGGAGTTAACTCGCTCACAACGTCACCATGCGGGTCCTTCGTTTCCCTTTCTCTCAGCTAGTTAATATTCTTTATTTTTAAAAACTAGCAGATCCACAAAGGCTGAAAATTAGGTCCCGTCGACTCCTTAAGAAACTCGGGATTGAGCGCCGTTGCGAGAGTGTTAATGAGCGATTGCCAGCCAGCTAGTAACGAGGCAACGTCGTGCATTATCTTGTGTAAAGTAAAGAGCTAAATTCAGTCCACATGTGATCTCGCCGTAAGGCACAGGAAAGTTCAATGGAATGGCATTGTGCCGAACTGACATTCACATTCTTTGTATAAAGAATAGCATGGCGCTTCCGGCATTAAGCACTTTTTTAAGAATGCGTTATACATTTAAATTTGTTAAAAATCACTAACATAGCTGACGATATTTGACTGAAGCATTGTCCAAGCTGCCCTACCAAGGTATAAAATCAGTTTTTTTATATATTCGGTCAATTATGGCACTAATTTTCTGACATTCAAGAGGTAAGGACTTGGTTGGCCCAAGGCACGAGCTTACACAAGCTACCGCGTGTAATGCAGCTTAAAATCGCAGGACCATTCCGAACTCGTTGAATCTGGAGAAACTACAATGGCGAAGTGTACTTGCAACGCACACAAGCATTCTAATTCTTTAAGGATCCGATGACATAGGCTAAAAATATTCAACGGAACATTGTCAAACTGGCAGAGATAGAAAGATGGTGCCAACGAAATGGCGTTTAGGATTTAGAGAACCGTAATTCAGGACATTCGATAACACAGCTACAGATCGCTTTAATGTTCTCGTCAACGCTTTCATTTGTCGTGGGCATTAATTTTTCTCTAATAGCTAACGTCTTAGAAAGCGTGCTTAAAGTGGAAGAGATTTCAGCCAACGCGTTTTTTTTACAAATCTCGTTGCAAATGGTACAAGATCAAAAAACTACGAGCACGTAATCGAAGCTTTCTATGTGAACTTGAAGAAATTCTAAGGATAAAAACACATCTTGCTTATGGTTATCAGTAAAGGCCCCAACACCAAGATTGACAGAAAGGGAAAGTCAAAAAAATTCACTTAGACGAAGCGAAGTGAAAGAGAGGAGACTCAGTTTTCACCTGAAACATTCAAGGTAGCACTCAAATCTAATAGCGAAACACTACGACATTCAAGATGAAACGAAAATCCTCAAGCAGCAACCGAAGCCACGCGTAAAATTTTGAGGATCTTCGTGGTCAATAGATGCGATGAAACCATTAGAATGTGAGAATTGCTGAAATCCGCACAGTAGACATGAAGACAGATCATATAAATAAAATAAACAAAAATAATATATATGCATCGAAAATTAGTACTTCCAAGCTGCTAGGATGCTATAGCTTGCACTTTGTAGGCAAAGATCTGCTGATGTTAATAATTTTTATGCCAACTGATGAATTCTAATACAACCCCAGACACGTTGATTGATTTAAAGATGAAATTATAAGTATTTGACAGTTATTTTTTCTTAGAGCGCATTGAATCCAATTCACTTAGTGCATTTCCCGTTAACAGTAGAGGTGATGCAGGTGAATAAAAAGGCTTGCATGATTGCCAAACGTTTGGTGCGAAGTCATTACGACACCTACAGTCTAATAACTCTACGGAGACCGTTGTAGCTGAATCTTGTCATCAAATCTGAGTGAGATTTTAAAATGGGACCGTGAAAGCAATGCTGGCACAGAAGGAAAAAGTAAAATTTTTGTTTATTGGTGAACATATGAAATGAGCTGGGAATGCCATCAGGAAGAAATTGTCGAAAAAGGTTGCTAAATAGAATAAAGAGGTTCCAAAGAAGTTTAACATAAAGTGGCTGTATCGAATACAAATGGCCCTCTTATAGGAATATCCACATACTGCAAATTCTTGGCTCATAATAGCTTAGACGTCGTCTATGAGGCGCAGGCAAACTATTTTTACCATTGGTTCAAATTGAATAAAGCCTTGTCTTGGTAGAGTGTGATAGACATTCCTTCTTGCCCGTTTTATTCCCAACGGCTGTAGTCCATCGTGGGCTGCAGTATAAATCTGCTGCAGCAAGAGTAGCTGATGTGTCGAAGCAAATATTGTAAACTATTTTATGTGGAATATATTTATACAGAGAAACTATTGATGCCATTAAACTTCACACCATTTTGCAGGATTCAAAATGGGTCACAACCTCAGAAGATTTGCTGCTGTGTCACAAAATAGGCTTATCGATTAAACTACGGTTATACAACAATTAATAAAGGAAGATTGTAGTAACGCCCACCCTTAGTGCTTTACCTTTTCCTTATAGTAGAGGGATATTCATCGTGTCAAAATAGGATGCGTAGTAAGAATCAGTTCTGTCTGAGGCACCACACCGACTTGTAGTTCGACATCTATATAAACTAACCCTATTAGGAGTAAACCAATTTCATGGATCGCTTTCGTGGTGGAAAAGTCTAGTAGCAAGTCAGTCACAGAAACTTCAACCAATGCACGAAACTTAGTGGCCGTCTGTTGTTATCAATTGGTGACAACCTCGCAGGTTATCTCGGGATTTCAAAGCAGACAATCTACGCCAACAAGCGAAACACCCCTTGAAAAATGTGACGCTCGTGAAGATGGAGATAAAATAAATTTCATTTCATAGTTGCAATATCCTCCCAACGGTTTGCGCCTGATCGTGGCTGGGAGGTGTTTCTGGGTGTTGGGATGCGATGTACACTGGGGAGATTCGTTCTCCGGCAGGGTCCTCCAAGCTGAGGAGTCCGGCGTTTCCATCAGCAAACCTAGTTAATGGTAAACCAATACCAGGGCGCATTTTCGATTTTTAAAAAACTAACATAAAAACAAAACATTTCAAAATTTTATAATTTTAGTATATTAAATGGTGCACCCAATACCAGAATCCACCTTCGTCCTGGTATCAAAGTCGCATGGTGGCAAATCTCTCTCTGATCCACAAGGACTGCGACTACGTGTGGTGGTGAAGATCTAGGGACCACTTTGGGTAGGCTGACCTCGGGATTCCAGAGTACCACAATGGATTAGCCAGCAAATCTTGGAGAAATGGAAATTATGCTGGGGCCTGCACGACCAGTGAGAACGAGCCGTCCAAGTATCAAGTAAGTTACAATGTTATTTATTTCGAAAAAATTACTAGTTTTCAAGCAGAACAGTGATGTTAAATTTATTTTAAATAGAAATGGTGTAAATCACAGCAACTTACTTGAAATGATTTGACTAGTTGGGCATAATCTGCAGAAAACGTTTCCGTCTCGGTAATTGTTGTTGCATAGAGAACCGAACAACTAGTGATAACACACATTGATGTGACGGAGGCAATTCGGTAGGCAAAAGAAGTTGTTGGATCAACGTCCATGGTAAATTTTAAGAATATGAAGCTCTTTTTCTGTTACAGTGGAGCATTATACATAGAAAGAACATCACTCTTTTATACCAATAGAAACGAAGATTGCTTGCGTTCAGATTTCAGCAGCATATAAACGATAACCGCCAGTGATGAAAGTGCAACCAATCTATCAATTGTTTCTAACATTATCTAACTTATTCTGGTTTACTCAAAACAGCACCTCACTAGTTTCTGAGATATTATAAGAGAATACTGTCAGCCTCAAGCATTGTTTATGTTTTTCTGCACACATTTTATTCATATGTGTACCAAATCGTTGTCAGCATAAATGTAACCACACCAAAATTTGTATTTACTACGTCGACTTGGTGCTACACTTATTATTTCTAGGTGTGCGGATACAATGAGAAATTCATTCAAGACAGGTTTCTTCTACGTCTAATGTTCTATGTTTTTAAATATGGAGGATGCCTTCTCAAGGGCTAGTTACATCGATATAAAATCTGCTCTGGGCAAGCTGCCGCAGCTGACATAAAATCGGTATTCGACAAACTGCTGAAAAACCTTGGTAGAAAAAGCTCATTACAGAGAAGGAAGGCAGAAAACAATATGAGTCAATGTCAGTGCAAGTATTTTTCAATTGATGTTTTTTTTATTTTTGAAGAAGACGATGGCTGTTTGCGTGGAAATAGTCCTTATGGAGTTTGAGCAGTTGAATCAAGGTCATAGTTGGTCGTTAAAATGGAAATTCTAGCTGACAATAAGCTCTGATGAGCTATTTTACTGTTGGTTGCCTCATTTAAGATTACTTTTTAAATTACCCAAAAAGAAAAACAGTTTTATGTTTGCGTTCGAGATGTAATGAAGCAAGAAAATCCACTTCAACGTTGTTATGGTAAAGACAGATTCATCGTGTATAAAATATAAAGCGTTGAAAACGTAGAAATGATTAGCCCGATTAAGGAAATTTAGGTGGATGTGAAGGGTTATTCCAACAGTAGGTCTAATGGGTAGCGGAAGGTAGCCTCACCAAATGACTAGTTTTCTGCCCATGACCTCTGACGACAAACTGCTGGGATGTGCACTAGTAAGTGGTTCGAGTAACGTGAAGCGAAAATTATTCTTTCTACTCCTACCTCACATGGGAGGGATCTCGAAACCTTTAATTATGATGATATTCGACACCCTCCCAGATTGAAAGATTACCGGTTTAAAAGTAGACAATAAGCAATCTACTTACCCTGAAATGATCGTGGTATGTTAAGGTACAAAACTAGGCCGGTTATTCCTTTTGTACTCCTTCTTCTAAAAAACGAAAACACAAAAGGAATCGTAGCTGACTTGAAAGTTCCAGTCTACGAAAGAAATAAAAAATGATTTCACTGATATGTACTGAAATTTTTTAGGTCTCGCAGGCGACAAGGTGATGGAAGAAGTGAACGATTTCTATGAAATGTGATAGGTTCGTCAGCTTACAATAGAAGCAATCGAAAGATTGTAATGACTATACGGATTGGCTATGAATCTTAAACGCGTAGAGAAAATTGATCGAGAATGAAAATCGCCATGTTTTACGCGAATGTACCATTACGACTCTCAGTTCCAGACCTGTTCACGTGGTAGTTGCGACTTGTTTTCTAAGAAGTTGAAAAACGGAGCTCATGCGAACGAAATCTAATTGTTGCGTAGATTTTCTGCCAAAGTAACCATGAAATTAGTGTTATAATTGTGTTCATTGATCTTACATTATTACATCAAATCACACACATTAATGTAACGTCACAACGTCGAATATAAGACGCGTTTTTCAATAAATATTATTATGTAACATCTCTTCGTGGTCATGCGGCAAACCTTGACTTAGCAAATAAGTAATACAAACTAATGAAACTTGGTAAGGTAATCAAACATAAAGAAAATGCTCACTTTTTTACAGATTGTATCTCATGGAGCACCAACCACGGATTTCCTCATATAGAGATCTCACGCTGTTAAGTCGCGAGGCAACGTGGCAGGTAGTGGGTTAATCGCGGACCAGAAGCTACCTCTGCTTCCTTGAGAATGCAAGTGAATCTAGAGACTGCACTCCTATTTCCATTACGCGCCGATTTGGCACATAGCTTATGTATTTACGAGGCGTATCCATGCACCGTGTGTGTGTGCGTTCTAGTTTATGCAGATTGTATTCTACCAGTTAATTCGGCCAAAAGCCTGCAACCAAGTGACTGAAAAGCATATGGATGGTGGCTAGAAGTCGCCTGTAATAAATAAGCTCCATATCCACTCTTGGAGAGACTGGTAAGCTACCCATGATTATACCCAGTTTCCAAGTTCAGAGCCCAGCAAGCTATATGTGGGTATCAAAAAGCTAAAAACGGTAAAAGAAACGGGCCTCCTTCCTTGACCCCGAAAAAGCTCCCGATTCGGCAGCGTTGGGTAGGACGAGTACGGAGGGGCTATTAAAATCTCGGAGCCAATGTGAACTTCCTAGATAACACTTACATCCGAGTCTTCGATAGAGGATATGATCACGCATGAAAGAAGAATGAGGTATGACGTCACCATAATGGCCAAGTAAACGTGTTTGCCGAATCTGATAAAGCCCATGGAAAGATTAGTCTTGGAATGAATTTCACGAAAATGATCTTTATGAGGAACGGATTGGTTACGTATGCCCCATTCACGCTCAACGGAACGAATATCTCCGAATGCTCCCGTCACGTCTATCTAATTCGGGAAATCAAAACGATTAACAACTTATATCCTAAGTTAAGCAGAAGGAAACGAGCGGCTTGGGTGGCCTTCAAGAGCATTGAGGATAGTGGACAGAACAAAGAACACTCGGCTCCGTGTCCACCTTTTTGACTCAACGGTACTTCCTGCGTTAACGTATACGTCAGAATCCTGGTCGCTGCGCAGACAGGAAGAAAAATCACTTAGCATTATTGAACGCGCAATCGAATGGACGATGCTAGGAGTACCTGCGTCACTACAAGTGAGAGAATGGATCTGAAGCACCGACCTGCGTCAACGATCAAAAATCGAAGATGCTGTTCTATAAGCCAAACCCTCGAGGATAAGGTGGCTTGGATAAGCAATGCTTATGAACGACAACCGATGAGCGAGAGTCCTTAATGACTAAATTCCTAGGAATGTCAAACGTACTGCAGGAAGACCACGGAGGCGATGGGTAGGGTTGTTCACGAAAACCTAGAAAAAAAGCATAGTGTTCAAAGAGTCTCTAGAACGAACAGAGCCCCCTGAGCTACTTTTACGTGAGAGAGTGAAAATGAAAGATTTAATGGCGCCCGCTCGAACCACCCGATGAGATGAGCGGTACTATATGTGACTGTTGGCGCAAGGTCCTGGCTCGACTTCTCATTGGGTCAACCCAGCCCATCATCTCTTTGGAATCGTGGAATTGGTACCATAGTCGTCTGTGATCAGCGCGCGCTCTCTAATCTGCGAAAGACAACGCGTGCCAGCAGTGGTGATCTGAAAACTTCCTCGTATGGCTACTGCAGAATTTTGGAAAGAGTAAACTCAATCGGTATTCGAAAACATTCGTAAAAAAACACCAAAAATGCTCAAGCGCCAACAGAATTCTCAACGCGTATTGCTTGTTTTGTGAATGATGAATTCTAGGAAACGAAATGACGGAAAAAGTGCTGGAATTTACACTATTTGTGATGTCTGGTTGTGTAAAATAAGTTCGATGGAAAATGAATCGCATTTAACAACACCGCCAAAGCAGAACGTGACATAGCCGAACTAGCAAGTAGTTTTGATGAAAACGTAGGAGTGAGGCTAGCACGTTTTTTCTTTGCGAAAAAAGAAGAAAAAAACTTCCATGTTTACCGCTAACCTTTTATGAAAAAATGAGTTTATTTGTTGTAATTAAAAAAGGAATATTACAGTGAAATTTGGAATTTAAGGCTTCTTGAACTGTACCAAAAAGATGAACTGGTATCAAGTGTGGTTAAAAACAATAGATTCTGTGCCTCCTTCGCGGTCGGAACTGCGGTAACCAAAGAGTGACTTGCATATACATTACCTAGTACACAGTGATGGCGCACTATGGTATGACAACAAGTGTGAAAACTTTATTAGCAAGAGGGCACACAAAACTTTCTTGCTTATATCGTTATTACGGTGCTCCTAGCAAGTCTTTTCGCGGAATGTTTCCATCAATAAGCTGATGTGGAATCTATATGTCGTACCGTCTATTACAGCTTGTTAATGAACGTTCAATTCAAAATTAAAATAGCAGTTCCTGACACCAATAGGGTAAAGCACGGCTGAGAGAAAGGCAAAGCAAGAGCTTCGGTTAGTGTGATTGACTGCAAATAAGCCTCCAGTAAAGGTAATGGCGGGTCCAAAGGCCAATTGACGTTCTGTGTTCTGTTCTTATCTCATCATCCTTCTGGTAGGGCTCGTTCATAAATCACTGTTGATGGCGATGACTTCATCACCTACCAGTATGTTGCCTGATTCGTGGATACTTTACACACAATATTATTGTTCTACCCCTTCTTCCGCTTCCTTGTTGGAGCAAAATAAATATCACCGGTGAAAATCTTTCCTCTCAAGAAAGAAGACCATTATGACGAAGATTTAGATTTTCTAACCGCAGCAGCCGATGTGGAGATCAATCAAATCCTTGCCACCAGAACGTAGAGGCTAATCCACGCCTTTGCTTGACATCATTTCCTCTATACGATGGTGACTAGACTACTTCTACACTTTCACATTGTCCTTTTGATAAAAAATTCCTTTTAAGGATAAAACCGGAAAAATTCCAATAGTCGTGCCGAAAACAAAGAAAACCTAATAGAACCAGTCCATTATCTGCAATACTTAAGCGATTATAGCTGGCGCAAACTTAGGATTTGAACGAGAACCGTGAATGTGACGGAGAGCTCTTGGAATTTGTGCCAAATTTGAATTTGCTCTCCTCAAGCCATGGCTGTTTGGCACAAATTCTTCAGATGGGTGTTCCTTCGGAATATTTGTCAAATAAGACTTAAGTGTCTTTTGGAAAGGAAAAAAATTTCTATTACATTGTAGGAATTCGCACATCATTGTCCGATGAGCAAACTCTGTCTCTACAACTCAAACAAATCGTTTTATGAGATCTTTATGATTGTTTCAGCCATATCTTCCTTACTAGATACTCAAATGCATGCCATATGAAGATGCACATGAAGCTTTATTCTTTGCACAATTTCGGTGCGTCGATAACGTATTTGTCCAATTTATGTGGAATATGGCCACGGATCTCCCTCATATGAGGGATCTCGAGCCGGTTAGTCGCGAGGCTACGTGGCGCGTCCCCAGGTGGCGGATAGGTGGTTAATCGCGGACCAAAAGCGACCTTTGCTTCCCTGAATATGGAATATGATGTTCCTCTAAAACTAAGGAGTTCATCAACGCACTCGGAACTTGTAGTTTCCGTAATTATTTCTGCCAGCGAAATCGAAATGTTGTTTCATCTTCCAAAAGTAAGCTCTTTCATCTACCACTCGACTTGTTTCTTGCATGAAAGATACTGTCCGTAAATAGAAGAGGAGCCCACATGTTAAAGGATCCCTATACTTTGCATTTGCAAGGATCTTTGCGTATATCTTGTTATGATTTGTGAACCTAAAGGAAGTCACTTCCTATTTACATATGCTTCCAATAATCTGTTTTGAAAACGAAATTTCGATCATTATTCTTGCCCACGCAGTTGCTACAATAGTTCTCTCTTAGAATGGGACTTGGAAATGTCTCTACCACTCAGCGAATAATTATGTTTCCCGCCTCAAAAGTGCACATCTCGGCTTGCAACCATCGTCATTCTTTGAAATAAAACCAGTAAAGTTTGCAGATCTTTGTAAAGGAATTTGGTTTCCCTTATTTGAATTTATAACTTACTATGGCTGGTAAAACGTAGTATCTACACCAAAGCTGGTGAATAGTACAACAAAGCGACTGGACAAACAAGATTTTGTCCAGAAGGATACGATGTCATTCAACAATACACGTCGACGTTCGGGAGCTTGTAGTGCGGTGATTATATACATAGGTTCGATCCACGCCCTGTGCGCGTCATGCCTTCCATCCTTCCGACGCCGGCAGATTGGTACCGTTCTTGGCTAAAAGGATTGCAGCGCTTGTTTAATTCGTTTGTCAGCCACTAAAACTAATTCAATAGGCTACATTTTTATTCAACCACCTCTGTCGATGCCTGATAAAGTCGAATGCATTGTGCATCCTTCAGAAATTGATGAACGCTGAGAGCTTCACTAACTTCAACTGGAAACGCTATAGACCTAATATCGCAGGACTCCTAGGGAAATCGACTGAACCAGCATCTAACGATATTCAAGGTGAAAGGAAGAACCTCAAGAAGCAGCCGAAGCAGCACGTTATAAGTTGAAAGCCCTTCGCTGATGATGGATGCGAGGAAAAAAATCGAATGTGAGAAGTGCTGGGATCCGCACAATACATGTTAAACGCTGATCGTATGAAAAAAGAGTTAGTGTTGTTTCATTTCAAATCACTATGCTATACGATCCTCCCGTACTAAATAGAAGTTCATAAAAATATGGACAAACACCCTACGTTTCTTTCGGAGTCAACTGCTGAATGTGAAAGTAGTTTGCGAATCTCATTTTCCCACAGCACACGAGAATTCGAAACGTTTCAGAGCATAGGACATTACATCGAAGAACTAAGAGTATACGAAAAGGGCAACAATACTTAAAACATTCGGTAAACATATAGAGCACTGATTTCTGGAATAAAAAGAGCACGAAGAGGAGCGTGATCATTTTTCATTTCGGGAGGAGGGTAAGGGAGTGGGCTAATCGACTGGAACAAGTTGATATCAACTCAAAGAGAATGCTTCGCGAGCCTACGCCTCCAATAAATGCGGCGGGAGCCGCGTGAAATTTGGGGCCGGACACTGAGTGTTAGTATACGATCACGTTAGCATGAAAATAATAGAAAAAAATCTAGTGGAAATATCGAAAACGGTTAGTAGTTTTAGCTGGAGGTCGCAGTGGATGAACGAAGGGAATAAATAAAACTTTCTTGGTGCCTTGTTACAATTCCATTTTATAACAAACCGGTTTGATGGATAGACAGTTTTGCGATAAGTGTTAGTAATATTGAAAAATTCTATAATCTTCTTCTCATCTACCGTTAATTTTTTTGTATGGATTATCCGTCGTCTCTGTGGTTTTCCCAGACTGCTAGCCATCATCGAAAAAGTATCTTTCTTAGTAAAATGTTTGTCGTGAAATAGTTCTCGACTACACTTGCGCATGATTGATTTTACGATTCACAGAAACTTCGAAAATAGCCTGTTAATTTTTCTCGTTTTCAGTTAACCACTTCGTTTTCTAAATACAGCGCGCTAATTGTCTTCCAGTTCCAGTACTCTGCTTCAAAATTTACTTTTTGCCTTGTTCACAAGTTTTAACCACCAGCGTTAAATGTACGGTTCTGCTCATTGAAATAGGAAAAATTATAGATGCTCCGTATCTGCAAGAAGTGGAACTCGACCAAAAATACTTGCCAGTAGAAATGAGAAGAAGTGATTAGAGACGACACCGACAATGTCAAAACCATTGATGATCAATCGTTAATGGATTATTAGTAAGGGCTGCTCAATCGCTGTGTTCTGTGATAGTGGGCTGTTATGAGCACTATATTGAAGTGCACAGAAAGTAAGATTGCTGATGGCTTCCTTATTTCTTTCCACTATGTAGTCCATGTTATGTTTATGCATTTCTAATTTCCACTCGGATCGATGGTTCATCCGCGAACGATCCGTGATTGGACGTTTTTCCCACGAACACTGTAACCCTACGTAATGTTATAAAACCTGGTCATAACGATTTAAACTAGTTTTGCTTTATTTTTAATTTCCAAACGATAAAACAAGAACGAATACTTAAGATGATCGAGTGAAAGATTTCTTGAGTGCGTTGGCATTTGACGTTCACTTTTTCCATTGCTCTGCGATTCCTGGACTAGAACGTGACAGATTCGCAGCTTCTGCGGTTCTCTGAAGTGTACTTTTATTTTATTTTATACTGTTTTTTTCATATCGTTTTGCAATGCATGTACAGAGGAAAGAGCAACAATGTCACTGGAACTGTGTCCATTGGCATGCTTGTTCTTTCCAATGAACGTGTGTGATTGCTTAGATCATATTCGTACTCTGCTGAAATCCTAGGCGGATTTGCTATATGAGAAGCAAACAGGAAAAAAGAACAGGGCACTAATTGTTCTTCTCTACCCAAAATATTGTCGTGCGAAATAAAACTTTATCTCAATTTTAACGAGGTTACTACAGAAGTCCGGTAACTAAGTGGTAGAAGCTTTTTCGCAGAAGGTGCAACTAAAGTGGGAAGAAGCTTTTCTTTTAGAGTCTATCAGATTAGCATGTGGTCTAGTGTCGTGGAGGATTCTATCATGATAATCTATGTGGCATTATGCAGAAATCGGGTGCGAAGATGAAAACGCCTTTGGATGACAACACGTTTCTCTGCTGAGGAATAAGAAAAAAACGTCTTGCACAAAGTTTTACATTGGCATTTATTATAGACGAAGCCAAAAAATGATATTAAAAATGTCATCCAAGAAGCAGTTATTGTATATTGTATATTTGCGACTTTCGAAGACTTCTTGAACTCCTTGGCTACAAGATTACAAGCAACTGTGAATCATCGACTCGGATCATTGGCTCTGAGGAACACGTGGAAGTCCAGACGTTAGTCGAATGAAGTTGCCTGTTTGTCTAGTATTGGCTTATAATTGAAAGAATACATATAGTAAACAAGCTGTTATTGACATCTTTTGTTAAAATCAAAAACTGTGAGTTTTGTACGTGAGGTTGAAGACTAGACCGAGGACCTACAGTTTGATTCCAGATTTGATAGCAGCAGCTCAGTTGAGTAGTCTTTACGTGTGAAATGAAACTTCTGTTCATTTTTCTGAGATCGCACAATTTAAGATCATTTTGATTTTTTCCGAGCCTATTTTGACTCTGTTCTTGCCAAACAAACATTTTTCTTCTAACCAATTCACCTACTCATCGATGTCCATTCTTTGAGACATGCTCAGTTGAGTAGTCTTTAAACCAAGTATCTTTGAACTGAGTATTCCTAAAGGATTTAAGCCAGAAAAGGTGGCTTGGTGTTGAGCGTGCTGGGTCATTTTCAGATCGCATCGCTCTTATTGTGCGTCTTCTAAGCAATTTTCTAAATTTGACCAAATTATCATTTAATGATCTGTTGAGGGCATGCTTGAATACCTGCTGCGTTGAATAGCACATATATCGCAGTAACATAGTCAGTGGCTTTTAACAGAGGCCGAAGGCATTCAGTGTTGCTCGTGTTGTTCCACTGAGCTCTTCTTTGAAGTAATTGCTTGCTTTCCTTCAAGGTTCTAGATATACGGAGAGTGAGATCCTCCGAATTAGTGGCTCATTGTGGACACTCTATTCCTTTCCAACCCTGATATTTCTTCTGAAAATTGTTTCATTCCGATCGCCCCACAGTCTGATTTCATCCCTTCGACAAGGCTGCCGTGCAGCCGACTAAGCGAAGTTTCAGTTGCAGTCGTCTACCAACAGTATCGCTTTTTCATCCCAATCAAGTGACTGCGCAAACTACTGTAATGTTGCGGCGAACATGACTGGTGAAATTATGTTGCTTTGCCTTTTTTCGCTATTACCTTCCGTTCTCAAAACAAATTCAGAAAGCCGTACATCCGTTGCACAATTACTATTTTTCTTCTATACACAGTACGTATTTACATGAACAGCTAATGCGAGCAAAATAGTCTTCACGGTATCAAATAATCTCTCTAAGTCCTCTTACTAGCCGAGTTTCTGTCCCATTTGTATGTGCAATTTCACACATGTTTGAAATAATACACGTAGTAGTAATCAACAGGTCACAGAGATCAGCCATTACATTGACTGATTGGTAACGGAGTAATGCAGCAATCAGAAAGCAAGGTGCTAGTTCTCCTTCTCAGCACTCTCCTCCAATCTATGTGGCACTTTCCTAACTCGACAACTTTCAAATATCTATAAAAAATTCACTCGACCTGCATTCTACGACTTTTCTAAAGAAGACGAAATCCACTGAAGAAACATGCTAGATGTCCGAAAACGATGAACTCGAGGAAAACAGATAGAATGTAAGAAGCACTAGGATCCGCAGCGTAGATGTAATGACGGTCATGGAAGAGTTCGATGAAATAACATCACGAAGGGAACTGCAACTCGACCGTCTTCACTGAACAGAGTGGAGAGCCAAATTGTGCTCACAAATATCTCAACGATATCTGTTTATATTTCGTTTTCTTCTTCCAGTACTTCTGGAATCCCCGTATGTCGACACTGGTGGATATGTTTCCTCATTGTTCCGTTGCAGATTCTAATAATAGTCATCGCTTATTGCGAGTTGAAGCACTATCTAATCTTTTCTTCTGCAAAAGCTATTTAGTGTTACTTGGCATACTTACAAAGCCCGTGCTTGTTTCATGAAAAGCCTACTCGGGGTCATTAGCGGAAAAACAACCATGGGTGCATTCCAGAGTGCCTTTAACAAACGCGCTACCCACTCAAACTGCTGACAAAGGTTTGATTGATATTCAGTACAGCCGTCCCGTTTCGAGCTATTCATGTTTGGCAACCGTTCTTCAAGGAAAATGGAAAATGGGTCAAAGGAAGAAAATTTCTGTGGAAAATGCAAGCCGCATATATTATCCCTGAAGGTGATCTCCATATCTCTTGCTATTTCGTGAGGGGAATTTTCTGGCTATAAATTCATTTTTTTCGCGCCATTCTTCTCTTTACGCTAGATTCGTTCGGAAAAGCTTGTAGACGAAATTTTTGTTTCACATGAACTTGTCAAGGCTTTCATAAATTATCTATATGACCCTTACGTCCATAAAGAGTCTATATTATCAACCTTTGACGTAGTTGAGTAATAGCTGACGATGCTGATTTTCTTCTGTTAAGCAAATATGAGAGATTAAATTAAGAAAGGAAAAATAAGCAACAGATGCAATTCAAGATGACAGGAACTCGAATCTCATTTTGCCAAGTGACAATATACTTATTTCTAGTTTTTTTTTTTAAGAGGATTGCAATGTATTTGATGTTGACAATGGTGCACCGATGTACGTGAAGATGTATTCCTGCTCTACAGATTCATTTGCGCTTTCTATTTGAACATAAAGAACGCCGGTCAAATGCGAATTTCCTCGGGATCCCATCACGCTAGTGCTAAAGAAAGTTCAAGTTTTCATCGCAGGTCGTTTTTGATCTTACAGACCAGGTTTTTAGCGTTGGAAATAAGCTCATTGCAGTGCGGCAAAACTTTTGCAACATTATCATCATCATCATCACATTATGTCCTGTAATCATTCGATGGACCGATCGGCCGAATGTGGACAATGTAAAATGCAAATATTTCAAATTTTGATTACATATGGTTCTTCTCCACATAATAGCTGGTTATCAATACACAAAGGCAACTATTGTTTTGTAGTTATAGCCGGTATGCCTTTATAGTTGAAAAAGTAATATATGATGAACCGAGTTCGTCTAGTTCAAAAAATTCGAATCAGCAAAATATATGGTTTCAAATGCTTATTAGCAAATGAATAGTTATTGCAAAACAAATGCTACAGTCGGTTTGACACTGTACTAAAATGAGAACGCTTAAAATTCCCTTTTATTTATTTGGATATTCGCATGTCTCGTCTTCACCGTTGATACGGGCCCAGTATTATTTCCATTCGTTTTCTCTCGCGCAGTCCTCGTTTATACTGGTGGCTTCGAACATATTGACGACCGAGGAAGTGGTTGACGTTGCCACAAGCGCGTCTGCCCATCGTTTGAGTAGTCTTGAGAGAGGACTCATGCATGCTCTTTGAGTCTACTCCACTAGTTCTTTTTGTCAACTTGTCATCCGTTCTTCTTATTGCATGAACGATCCATGTGTTTTGCTATTGATGTACATTCTTTTGAACCTCGAAGACGGGATAGGTTTCGAATATCTGAGCTTTGCATTTCAGAAAGACGTTGTGAGTACCTGTTAAATTTTGAAACAAATTGTTCAGGCGCACTGTGAGCGGCGCACAAAAATCTTGATGTGCTTGAAGTGTCTACTCACGTTGTTACTGTTTAGCGCTGAGAGGTTTCCTAAATCGAAAAGGTTAGCGCGGAGTGTTGGGTCCTTTAGTTGGTCAGTGGCGTATTTGAGAGGTCCAACTATGCCCCATGCTACTTTTTTTCCCCTACCTAATTCTGTACTTATGTTCTTTCATGTTCCAGCGATTCCATGTTCGCTGAACTCCAAAGGTACACGTACAAGGTGGTCTCTATATTGAGAAAATCATCTAGTTCAATTTGTTCAGCTTCGTAGAATGGGTTTCTCATGAACTGGATCTTCGTCCTGCACCGAGCCCAATCATTTCTTCCGCTTCGTCGACTTCATTGAAAGTTATCTCTGTTTCACTGGTACTTCACGAAAAGTTATCCGTGAAACGAAGATTTGCTAGGAATTTCCCATAAACACGTATGCCCTTCTTGTCTCAATCGAGTGACATCGCCATCCACTATGGTTAAGCATTAAACAGCTTTAGTGATAAGATGACGCCTTGTCAAATGTCTTCTCCTACAGATTTGATGAGAGTGCGGCAAAAAAGTTGTGTAATTTTTGCTGCAATTCTGTTAAAATCGTATAGAATCCGTGTACAAAACAGGTCCACTCCTTGGTCGACTAGCTCTGGCAGGATTTCATTGGTATAGACGCTGCCAAGCGATTTCTCGTTGTCGATGAATGTTTGTGCAAGGAACATGTGTTGCTCTTGACAGATTTCCATATCCAGTAATATGGTTTGGATGTAGTTTATACTGCAGAATCCCCGTCGGAATTTTGGTTGCTCAAAAGGTTATTCCTCATCCAAGGTCCTCGATATGTGAAAAAGGATAAACGTCGTGAACACATGGTAGAATACAATCAACAAGGATATTGGATGATACTTATGAAAATTCCTTCGGTCACCCTTCTCAGTGATGATGATCAAGCACGAAGTCCTCTACTGGTCTGATTCTGGGATTTCTTTCTCTGAAGGGAAGATGCCGCGTGAGTTGGGAGAAGCACGTATAGTTTGCGGCCTCAAGCTGCATGGAAGTCGACAGTGATGCTTCTTCTCATGCTTTGCATTGCAACTCGAACTTAATGGCGTAGAATCTCGGGCAGTTTTTCACCAACGAGAATTTCGGAGTCCGATAGATGGGTTGGATTGTGGAGCGGAAATGTTTGGTACACAAGTTTTTTGTTATCAATTCCCTACCATGTTTGGACGTGGCGATTGTCAAACCTTCCTTCACCAGGGTTGATAACGGAGCACTACAACCACAGAGATCCCTACGGTGCTTCTCCAGACTAGCTTGTTTCTAAGCTACTTGCAATAACACTTCACACCTATATCGATAGGTAAATTTCCAATTGTTCCACTGGAGTAACCCATAAATGTGAACATTAAACTGCTGTGTTCATCTATGTATGTGAAGATAAAAAATACAAGGCCGTATTCGAAACACTTATTATTTTTACAATATTGTAACTATTGGGATCTATGATAGCAGATGCAGAATGAATGTGCAGTTAATTCTAACCACAATGATGCTGAGATGTGAAAAAAAACTCGGCACTTCAATTAAGCTTCAACCAGCGATTATTACTCTAGCTGAGGCTGCAGACGAAATGAAAAGCAGTTGAACATTATGAGTTTAATGAATACATAAACGGCAGTTGATCTCTTCGACGGCAGTATTTGTAACCATGTTCCGCGAAAGACACGTACTGTTAGGTAATGTATGTCGAGTTCTCACAAAACATCGCGGTTATGTGCTCACTTTATGGTAAAAATTTTCTTGTCTTCGATTTCTCCGAACTACTCTAGTGGAAAAAGTATGATACATCAGTTACCGGCTATGAAACAACCATCCACTAGGGTCGTACTTGTGGGTAGTCCTCGATTTCCCACATACATAAGCACATGAAAGGTGAGTTTATGTTTTTATCCATTATAGTACAGCGCTGTGTTCACACCGTAACCATTGGCGTGATAGTAATAGCGATGTAGTAAAACAAAAGGATTCAGTGAGTCCGTACTGGGCCCGTATCAACGGTGAAGACGAGACATGCGAATATCCAAATAAATAAAAGGGAATTTTAAGCGTTCTCATTTTAGTACAGTGTCAAACCGACTGTAGCATTTGTTTTGCAATAACTATTCATTTGCTAATAAGCATTTGAAACCATATATTTTGCTGATTCGAATTTTCTGAACTAGACGAATTCGATTCATCATGTAATACTTTTCCAACTATAGAAGCATACCGACTATAACTACAAAACAATAATTGCCTTTATGTATTGATAACCAGCTACTCCGTCAGCAGATTCGTGGTTTGTGGATGTGCGCCACCAACTGCTATGTCGAATTTTGTCACTCGACATTTAAGCTCACATTCACGTTTAGTTTTTTCATTTCACCATAAACGGCTTTAAGAAAAGTATAAAAGTAAAGTGAAATGTGGAGCTTCGAATGGATACAGCTATTCTGGAATAGCCCTGACCACCGTTGTGACTTCTGTGCGATCACACTGACGCAATGTCAATGACGATCGTGCGTCGATAGGGTAGAGTGATGCGACCGATACACATATCTAACGACACTGAGAAATTCTTCCTGCACAACTGCCTCTCTGCTTCCTTCCCGTGCTTACTATGTCGACTGAGTTCTTCAACTATACTTTCCTGTAGATCATTTTATTATTCTAACCAGTGACAAACACGTCGGAAAAGAACACAAAAAACACAGCCATTGAACTGGTTATTGGAAAAGAATTACAACGGCCGCTGTAGAATGTTTCTCGGCGTTCTGTTGAAATAAAACATTATTTTCCTGAAAAATGTAAATGAAAATATGACATGACCGTGATGAAAAGAGCAAATACTCATTATATTAAAATGACAGAAATTTAGCTCGTATTTGGTGCATATTCATTTCTTTAATGTAGGGAAATAGTGAAGTTGTTCAACAAATCGAATCATGAGAAGATTCGCATATGAACTTTTTTTTTTACAAAAACTCCCACGAGTAGAAAATCATGCCTGCCATATCCCACATGTATCAATACCGTACAGAATAACAAGCAACTCTTTAGATATCGACCGTATTCACCAACAGCTCCAAATAATGTCAATAGTAAATCGAAAATGTTTTAGTTTGTTGACTACAAAAACACCTGTGGGAGATTCTGAGGTAGTCAGTTGAGAATTGAACGATGCACTACTTAATGTCCTTTCGATTCCTTAGGGCAATGTAGGTGAAGCGATATCAAGAAATGACTCGCGGTAACACACACACAGAAACATACACACATACATACATACATACATACATACATACATACATACATACATACACACACCCACACACACACGCACACACACACACACACACACACACACACACACACATCACACACACTACACACACATCAGATGAGATGCTACGAACATCCAATGGTTCGAATAAACCAACACCTGTAGACAGTGACTAATTAAATGACGAATCTTTGCTTATAGAAGAATTAAAAATAGAAGACCAGTTTCCAGTGTCCACTATTTACAATGAACGGCTCCCACGTTACACAAGCTTTGTTCAGCTAACTTTTCCGCATGTTATCTTATCAATTTCAATCCTTGAGGAATACGTCATGCATTCGACTTCAAAAGCATCGTTAGACGTGAACAAAGGCATGTATGGTATCTGGTCTTTACAATGATTCGCGGTGGTCTACTAATGCATTGATTCGGTGCTGCCCTCCTCTCACATAAGTCTGGCACCAATTTGCCAACCTCGGAGGGAAAGAAAGCTTGGTGAGCTATGGGCGTGGGATCAATCTTATGTGTATTGCAGAGCGCCTCTGACCCCTGCGCTAGACGTACCCGCATTGATATATTGATGATTTATATTGGAGCTAATTGAAAATTAGTGTATAATGAAAACAAAATAGAGTTAGACATGATGGTACGTTGCCTGATGCTTTCGCAGCTATAGCTCAATATTTCAAAACCGACTTTCCTTTAACGTCGATAGCACTAGTCAACTTGTATTCTTTCTTTCATAAGCTTACACGAGGTTAATAAACAGTTTTTATTCGGTTACCGTTTCAGCGCCTTCGTGTTCATCAGAATTGGCGATCCGAGTCGATGGTCAACCATTGTTCTTCGTTTCGATATGAGGTTTTCGCCTTCCTGTCGAGTCAGGTATTCCTCAGCGGACCGTCTCTCAAAAGAGGCACACTCACTCGGTGATGTTCTTTTATCCAGGATGCTAATGGTTGATAGTAGTGATTGTCCAGCGATAGTAACTTGTTTTTCTCGGACGATCAATCCTGAAGAAGTCGGCATCATTATCAGCTGGCAAAGGGCAATAAAAATATTTCAAAACCGACTTTCCTTTAACATTGGTTCTACTAATCAACACGTCTTTCTTTGTACTCTAGTATTCCTTGCATTCTTTGTATTTTTGTCAGTACTTTGCCAGTTCGCTGATCACACTACACGTAAAGTAATATGTCAATCAATTCCTTGACGTCCACGTTTCATACATTGATAGATAGGAAACTGTCTATAACTACATGACGCGGTTTGTGCTACAATCCACCGTTATTTTGTACACTTAAACATGTTCAGAACGAATGAGGATTGAAGACGAATGCATGTGTCCTAGGCAAAACCTATGTTGGTGGATCAAAAGCATCCTTTCATTCATTACTTTGAGTGTGAACCATACTCCATGACTGACTACTGATACTGATGTTCCAAACATTTCCACGTTTAATTCCAGATACCGCATATCATCAGCCAATAGGCGAAGTGTTTACACAGTGGTAGCCAATGCCAGCGTGTAAAACCGTTGATATGGCGTGATAACTGTTTTGCGAGCCTATAAAAGCAAGGGGTAGACCCACTAGCAGTAAGGTCATTGGCATTAGCCGACAGCTAATCTTCACCATCATGTGCGACGACGGAATTCCGGCTCTGATAATTGACAACGGTTCCGGAATGTGTAAAGTGAGGGTGCATTTGCTATTATTTTGCTAACATTTCTTTAATCAACACTTTCACAGTGGCAAGTAGGCGAACGTCTACTAAATGTAAATGATCGCTGAGATGTTGGAACTTTGATCACAACTGTTCGTATTGCTCACGCGTTTTCTTCTGCAATATTCTTATAACACTTCGAAACTCCTCTAGTACCATTACGACGCGAATTCTCTCATTGTTTCCCTTCGTTAAAATTTCTACGACCAAAAGTTGAAAGGATAGGGAACACTTTTCGCGTTTTTTTTTTTTGGAGAAATCTCATACTCGGTATATTAGCGGTGAAAATGCAGCGGGCCGAATTGCCCTTCAAATACCTCTTCCCAAGCAACGACTCCAATACATTAAGACTAGATGCATCTTTTTCGGATTTTTTTTCATAGTATGTCCTCAGATACTAACTGCGTATGCTATTGAACTCTTCCCGATGACTGGTTTTCTGTGAAGGACCTGCGAGTCACTTTGTGCATTTTGCTGATCAGAAGTGGGTGTGCTTATTCAGAGCAAAAGGCAAAACAAGTATCGTTATTTGCTTATTGCATATCACTACACTCTTAGCTTCTTAAAAGAGATCGTGTCTGCTTACAATTCGTTCACCAAGTTTGACGTTTATAGAAGTGTGATTCTACCTGTCTACCTAACACCAGACCTATTGTTGTCATCATGAAATGCACGTGGAACACACATTGTGCGGTTGATAGATGCTCAATAGTCAATGAAAACATTGGAATGACATTGGAATTATTTCAGACTTAAAAACTTTGAAAGTTTGAGGGTCTCTTATCAAATATGATTTTGTAAAAGCTGTTAGTGCTTGTTAAGACCTCCCAGCTAGGATTTTTAAAAAGTGATCACTTTTAGGCAGGTTTCTCTGGAGAGGAGGCTCCACGTTCTGTGCTCCCATCAATTGTTGGGCGCCCTCGTCAACAGGAACTCATGGTTGGATTAGTGCGTAGGGACACTTATGTTGGAGATGAAGCTCAGACTAGAAGAGGTTGATTTAGCGATCCCTTTAGTAGTCGCGTTTCAGTTGCCTGCCCAGCACGATTTCCTTATTTTTTCGCATCTTTAGGGCTGCTTACCTTGAGTTATCCCATAGATCATGGTGTCGTGACGAACTGGGATGACATGGAGAAGATCTGGCACCACGTGTTTTACAATGAGCTTCGTATCACTCCTGAAGAGCATCGCGTGCTTCTAACTGAAAGACCGTTCAACCCTAAAGCTAATCGAGAGAAAATGACACAGATCATGTTTGAGGGCTTTAATACTCCTGGTATGTACATAGCCATCCAAGCTGTGCTGTCCTTATACGCTTCCGGGTGTACCACTGGAGTAGTTCTTGACTCCGGAGATGGAGTCACTCACACTGTCCCTATATATGAGGTAAATTCTTCTTGATAATTTGCTCGACTATGTGCCTAGCTGACTGGATAACCTGTTCCAGGGATACGCTATACCTCATGCAACCTTTCGTCTTAATCTTGCGGGAAGTCAACTAACTGACTACATGGCGAGGATTCTCACTGAACAAGGCCACTGGTTTACCACAACTTCAGAGCTTGAAATTGTCCGCAAACTTAAAGAAAAGTTGTGCCACACAGCTCTAGATTTTGAAAAGGAAACGTCCTCGTCATCCACATCCCACGCGACATTTACACTTCCCGATGGCAAAGTTATTTCCGTTGGAGCTGAGCGATTTCGATGCCCTGAAGCTTTGTTCCAGGTGTGTACATTAGAATGTGATTTTTTGTTGTTTTGAATGAGTAGGACGACTTTTTTAGCCATCACTACTCGGAATGGAAGCTCCTGGAGTCCATGAAACCATCTCCAATTCGGTCATGAAGTGCACTACTGACATTCGAAAAGATTTGTGGGCCAACACTGTCCTGACAGGAGGAAACACCTTGTTTCCCGGCCTAACAGAGCGCATGGACAAAGAATTGACTGCTCTAGCTCCTAGGTCTGTAGTTTCTTGGTAGTAATGATCGACTCATATCTAACACATATCAGTTTAGATCTTGTGAAGATTCCTTTTCCAGGTCGATGAAAGTGAAAATTGTTGCCCCTCCTGAGCGTAAATATTCGGTCTGGATGGGTGGATCCGTCCTCGCCTCTTTGCCAACCTTCCAAGAAATGTGGGTCACAAGGGACGAGTACCATGAAAATGGACCCACCATTGTTCACCGAAAGTGCTTCTAAAGAGAACACTTTCGCTAGTGAAACACGCTGAGGTGCAACAATATATAGATTTCGGTGTGTCTGGACCAGCGACATGCTGCTTAGTCCTCGTTCCAGTTTTGGTTGCTCTTTCCTATTTTCACCAATGTTTAATAAACCTTTATTTGGAATAAACACAGACAGAGGCACATGACATTCTGCTTAGCGAGATTCCAATTGTTCAGTCACTTCAAAGATTTGTGCACTCTAAAAGACTGAAATCAGAGTGAATTACTAGAACTTAGACGTTGTTGGTAAAGATCAAAAGGTTATAATGGTTTTTTGCCCTGTAAATCATCCCAAGGGTCGACTGAGATACTCAAATTGGATACTTGGATGGCCCGTCCCCACTGCTTGTGCAGGCCCCAGCACAATTCCCATTTTTCGCTTTCGGAGTTTTGCTGGCTTAGTCATTGTGGTTTCCTAGACTCCATAGGTAAGACTGGCCAAAATCTGCTTCAGGTCTTCACCACCACAGGCAGTCGCCGCCCTTGTCGATCAGAGGGAGATTCGCCACCATCCGACCTTGATACCGAGACCACGGTGGGCCCTGGTATTGGTATACTCTTAGCTAGGCTTCCTTATGCAAACGACGGACTCAGTTTGGGGACCCTGCCAGGGGATAAAACCCAGCTGTACGTCGCAGTGCGACACCCGCGAACATCTCCCAATCACGATGAGGCGGTAAACCGTTGAGGCATATGTTGAGATATGTTCACATTTTACATAATTGTTACCGCGCTGCAAAAAGATAAAGTTGTGCAATTATCCAAGGTTCATCGGCTAGCCAGAATTGTAGTTTTTATTGACTGTAACGTCTAACTATCTTATTGCTTGAGAGGACATCATTGGTCATTTTCGATGTGTGCTGCCGAGTTTTGCAGTGTAATGAGTCTCAAGTTAAATACAACTAGCTCGCGTCAAGTTACATTACGGAACGAGCGACTATCACCTTCTAGCTTTCTGAGTTTACTTAAATTTCTATTTACACATACTAAAAATGTGTAGAACCAATTCAATAGAGATTTAACAAAAGAAAAAACAAAGCGAAACGAAATCAACACCAAGCAAAACCAGGACAACAAAAAAGAGATTTTAGAGGAGATTGTGAGGGTCAGTAAATTTCTCAAAGAATGCTATTTTCGTGATCATGCATATTATTTACTTCTCCACGGGAACAAGTAGTTGCCACGATCTTAAGCACTTCTCATCACACGTCGTCTATAACATTTATACTCTCGTGGTTAATCGAACAACTCTCATTAGATCAGGATTGCATCGATAGTTCGTCACTATTTCGAGCTTCGCGTACGCTGATCTTTCAAGGGACACGAGAAATTCCATATCATTTGTGAGTGTATCTGTTGAGCTAGGATGTGAAACCCAGCTGCTGACGGTTTTCACTTATAGCAGTTCACGTAGCAATTGTATCAAAGTTCATCAACGTTTGTTCTCACCGTGTTTGCTCCGTGATACTTAGAATTCTCAGTTAATCCAGTGTTTAATAACGCCAAAGCACTACCGTACTACTTACATACCTTCCTGCATACAAGGTATACACTGATAAGAGGATCGTAAAGTCATAGAGCTGTAATGGAGCAGAATATTATCTGTTTACTTCACTAATGCTTTTCCCACGCACTATATGCAAGCTCAACCGCTCGCTTCTTCTGATCTCAACCAGCGGTTCACGTTGGTTTCACATTATAGACGAATATAGCCTGAGAGTTTTTATTCTGCTTCCTGATGCCTCACAGTTTCGAACGTGCTTAGAAGGGGTTTAATCACAACGTGAACAAACTGAGTTTAACGTTTAATCGAGAATTCAGATAAAAGCAAACAAATCCTAGGATGCACCGAGGTTCTCGAGGAAGCATAGTGGCATGGAGGAAAATCTCGTTCTGATCCACAAGACTGATGATCGACCTATAGAGAATTCCTTTATCAGATAGAGAAATCCCTTTCAACCTAATAAAACATTCTGTAAGTCATCTGCACTTTCCACAACGCCCGCATGCGTGCCCTACATCCAGATCCCATTCCAGCTACCGAGCACGCCACTAGACACAGCACCTCGTAGCTTTTAGTCACACCACCAGGCATGCTATTGGACACGTCTCATTGCTTGGGATCCCGCGACCCGAGCCTTGACCCTACGACCAACGCCGCTCGCTTGGACGTAGCCACTTCCACTATAGCCGTCAATTGGCTTCTGGCAACGCCTTGGAGATCGCTTTTACCATTCCATCTTCGTTGCCCTCCCGCTTAAAAAGGTTCTGCAGTTGGTCTGCCACTATGGCATAAGCATCCAGTGCGGTTTGGACGCTGTTTCGATCGTGTTCAGCGGCCGATTTGACCTGTTATGTCTCCTTTTGCCGTCCAGTAATGCACTCGATCCTGCTAGTTTGTTCGGACGAAAAGTTTAGTGGCGTCTGTATTTCGTTTCGACAGCTGTTTAAGGTGGATACGAGGCAGCTGACTGCCTTTATTAATAGTCCATGGCGAGCGGATAAGATAGTTGCCATTATTTTTCTTTGTGAGAGTTAATGTAACGCACTTGATGGCGCCTTCCCGTGTTGAGGTTCGGCTTGTTTGGTTGAGCGTTTCTTGCTCTTTAGCGTTTGAATCGGTTGGGGCCCGTCCGTTTGAGCTAGAGTCGATTCGGTCAATGCATAAACGTAACGGCACACAGCGCGAGAGTACAAAGAGCGTTCGCAGGAGTAGGTGAGCGTGAAGAATTTCTTGTAAAGTACCTGTGAGCAATGAAAGTGTTTAACTAATGTTAACAGCACAACGTTATTACAATCGACGATAACATTAATGTATTAGCAATTCAGGAGCTAAAGATTATAGTTAATATCATTACAAACTAAACTAATGAAGGAAAGGAAATATTAAGGGAGAGAGCAATGAAGATCGAATGGTAACGGCGATCTCCAAGGCGTCGTCAGAAGCCAAATGACGGCTATAGTGGCCGTGGTTACGTCCAAGCGAGTGGCGTTGGTCGTAGAATCAAGGCTCGGGTCGCGGGGTCTAGTCCCCAAGCAATGATACGTGCCCAATAGCATGCTTGGTAGTGTGACTAAAGGCCACGAGATGCTGTGTCTAGTGACGTGCCCGATGGCTAGAATGGGCGGTGGATGTAGGGAACGCATGCAGGCGTTGTGGCAAGTGGAGACTTTATCGACTTATAGAATGTTTTGTTAGGTAGATAGAGGAATTCTCTATACGACCAAGTTGAGGGCCTCAGACCCTTCGCCGAAGGTAAGAACTGCTGGCCAGAACAACACGAACATGATTGATCATGTGGACCGTTTTTGTTCTCTAACTATCACATAAAAACGTTTTTAAACGAAGACTTTGACGCTTTATTAATGTAATTTGCAGTAAAATTCGATGGAATCTTCTTTCAAGAGCAGAAAAATAATTTAATCGACATATATCAGTTAAACAACTTAACTCATGTTATTCGAGCAAATAAGATTCCGTCACGAAATACCAACGCGTAGGCTTATCGTACAACCGCAGGTTGCATTTTTGCCTCGACGACCCACAAACGAACTCCCCACCTTGATTGGCTATACATTTTCCTTCACCTCTCTGACAAATAAAGTCATTATTACCAACTGCTGCTCTTCAACTTGTGGATTTGATGAAGCGATTTCGATATATTCTGCCATAGGACGGAAAAGGAATGGGCGCGTGTGGCGCAGTGGTTGGAAGCGCCGCTGCGGCACACACGTGGAATCGATCCCTGCGCCCATGGCCCACCAAGCCTTCCATCCTTCCGGGATCGGCAAATTGGTACCAGACTTGTCCGGGAGGATAGCAGCACTGACTCGATACATCGGGGCAGGCCACCGCGAGTCATTGCAAAGGTCAGATATGCATTCAATCACCTCCAACGATACTTAATGAAGTCGAATGCATGACGCATCCCACTGGGATTGATCAATGCCGAGAGCTTCATCGTTTATCCTTTAAGACGAAAAAGTGTTTTGTTTTGACAGGTCTTTTCTTGTAAACTTGATGTTGAAGAGTTTATGCAAAAATAAGAATATTGGAGAAGTTGAACACAGTGCCGAGAAATTTGAAAGCTGAAATCAGGATGAAGGGAGAAACTGTTTTGTTAACCTGTCTCTTAGATAGAATTTCATTCTTCGAAAATAACCGTTAGACATACGAATCCCTAACTGTAATCACTATTGTGGTGAAGGCCGCATGTGGCGCAGTGGTTAGGACGCCACAGCGACACAAGTGGAATCGATTCCCGTACCCATGCCCCACCAAGCATTCCATACCTCCAGGGTCTGCAAATTGGTACCAGACTGGTCTGGGAGAATAGTAGCACTGACTCGATACATCGGCAGGCCACCGCGAATCATTGTAAAGGCCAGATATGCATTCAATCACTTCCAACGATACTTAATGAAGTCGAATGCATAGCGCATATCTCAGCAATTGATCAACGCCGAGAGCTGAGTGCTTTACCCTTAATTATTATCCTTTATTATGTCGAAGGCCAATTTTCGTTCTTAAAAATAGAAGATGGTGTATTGTTTAGAACTACGTGCTGCAAGCACTCTCTTCGCAGTAATAAGACCGCCTTCTTTGTGGGAAGATTGGATCCACCCGTAGGCTAAAAAGAAATAAAACATTACCGAATGAAACCCTTCTCTAACTTACAACTAATTGTCTACCGAGGACATGGAGTGCTTGTCGGTGGATTCGAAAGTTGTGTTAAACGCACCTTAATTCTTCAAGCAAGAAATTTTGACCGGTTCTCCAACACCTTAACGGGTTTTTGCTTAAGAAGAGAATAAACGAGGCTGTCGAAGGAAAGCCTTGATATGGACGGAAGCGAATAGCGCAATGACAAAGATTCTTTTCTGCAGGCCAAAGTCCAGGTTCACCAACACGCTAGGTCAAAAATGCACCCCATTAACCCAGGGTAAGGAAATTGTTATCAGACTTTTCTTCTCAACAAATGTTGACAGCTATCCGTGGAGAACGCTTCGGAAAGCCGTGAGGAATGAAATCAAATGGAGGATGCGGTGTCGTCTTGACGATATGTGATATTGGCTTTTGTAAAAACGAATGCTTAAATACCAGCAAGTGAAGGTCTCTCAGGAAGATACCTACAGACGACTGCAATGCATTAATACAACTTCTGATTGAAAAATATAGGATTTCTAACAGGAACTCTAGTGCTGTACGTCGATTATCGAACAAAAAATTTACGCTGGAAGAAAAACTACATAAGATTTCCTATCATGAAGCATGTTGAATTAGAAGATGAATATGTGTAGGACCGGGTAAAAGCTGACCTCTCTCGATATTAAGCTATAAGCTATGCACTTAACGAAGAGTGGGTGAATTTTCATTCGTGACTATACACCTTTATCGAAACTCCAGCGGTATGAATGCTGTTGCAAGTGTTTCACGAAAACGCAGCTCCCAGTAACAAAGTACCAGCCACTTAGAAAATTGGAACCGAGTAATCATAGGCGCCAGCTAGTTCGTAACCGCCTATATCACCTATGTGCAACGCAAAATTGCATAATTTGCCCTAATGGTAGAGACGGTGATTGCATGAGCTCGGATACAGTTTACCTGATCTTATGTAAGGCGTGCGGAGACAAATACATTGGCGAAACAGGCAAACCCCTCTGTGTCCGTATAAAAGAACACCTAGTCGGCAAACGTAAGCTAAATACCCCACTAGGCACGCATTGGACCCAGAGACATAAGCGGGAGGACTTTGAAGTACGTGTCACGATCCTCGCACAGGAGTCGAAAACACAGGCGCGCAAAACACTCGAGGCGTTCTAGATTAATTCCAGAAATCCGAAAGTGGACCGCAGGGAAGAATGACTCATTATCACGCGTGACATCGAGCACCATATAAGCCTGTTATTCTGATGGGAGGGGCACATTACACTTCCATGTGAATTCTCTGCGGTTGGTCTCCACGCGACCTACTTGGTGGAAGCCTCATAGAAAGCGGTGAGTGTGCAAAGTTGTGTTCATTGTGATTTAAATCTTGGTTTAGCGTTTTCTTCGTTTGGTTATGGAGGTGTTTGGCCGATTAGATTGCTGTCAAGTTGACCTCTTTCCAGGCTCTGAGGAAGGGGAACTCAGCCGAAACGTCAGCTAATTCGTGAATAAAGAATAAAAATAACACCTCGCGTTTGCTCAACAAGAATACGAAGAATTACAAAGTATTGTGCCGAAAAAAGAATGTCGACTGGCGATGATAAATCTTCGTTTTGATAAATTATCCTTATTTTTGATAACTCCCATAATGGAAGAAATCATGGATATCAATGTTGTCATTTTTTAAAAAAGAACAATCGTGTTGTCCTTACATGCTCTTCTAATTAGTCGTGATTGTACCGAATCAACATACTCAGTGCAGCAAATTTTTCATGCATACCTTCTTGCTGAAAAAGTGAAACTTAAAAGCCTCACGCAAAAAATGTGGTGCGGTTCTACGTATCCCGTTGTCGAAAAGTTGGCATTCTAGCGGATGCCATTCAAGAGCGACGTAAAGATCTTTCATTGGTACTTGGTCGGGTTATCACAGAACGGATTACCACAGGCTACCAATGCTTCCTGGATGTCGTTCAGCGGAGAAGTTATGGGCCCGTAGTTGAATAGATTTTCTTCGTACAGTGTGCCTCTCCAGTTATAAAAGAATCAATAATGATAACCATAGCAATGACACGTGCAATGGAACGTGTTATTTGTTACCTGGTTGAAAATAACCATCTGTTGTGCTGTGAAACGAAAAAGCTTCTACAGAGACTAGTCATTTACACATTCAGTTGTTTTGTAACCAGTGTCTTTCCACCTATGTGCCATTGTTGTGGACATCAGTGGAAGAAGACCTTGTCTGCCAAAGAAATTTCATGACTTGCGTTTTACTATACACACGCATACTGTATTCGAAAAACTAATATATTTTCCATATTTATGGCTGCTCTTACGTTCTAATGTGATATCAGTGTTTATTCAGTATGTGATGGGAACCTTCGTATATAATGGCATCTACTGCTAGTTGTAACAATGTGACTAAGTGCTAGTGAATCTCTGTAAGTTGGGCCTATGAAAAGATCCATGTGACTTTCTGAATAGGATTAGAGGTGAATGAAAGCATGTTTGGTCTGTGCAATGAGTTACGGTGTCCAACGGATGTACCAAATCAGTGCTGCTGTACTCCTCGACAAGCATCATCACGATCAGCGGACTCCGGAATGATGGAATGCTTAGTGAAGTCTGAGAGCGGCATCGAACCAATGATCCACATGTGTATTGTAGGCGTATATTTGACCACTGCGTTACACGCGAGTTTGACTCACACAGTATTGTTATGACCGGTGTGCTAGTTATTTTTTAGGTATGGTTTAGTATATGCGAAACCGTTTATATAAGAGGCTGAGAACAATGTTTTCGATTTTATTTCCTTTTTATATTCCAGGAGTCCTTCTGATTTGCTTCTGATGTTTATGGATTCTTAGACAAACGACACGGTCTATATTATCGGTCATTTTCCTCCACTCGTTCAAAACATCCCAATACACAGATGTAAAGCCATTGTAAGCGTTCGCAGCCAATTTTTAGGTCAATTCACTTCGTTGGAAATGAATTCCTGCGAATGTGTAGCTGCAGTAACACACTTCGCGATGGCCGACGTTCGCAGTCGAATCCAACCACTCGACTACTCGTCTCATTGCCTTTTTGATGCAGAAATCTTCGCATTTCATTTGTGGTTGCTGTCTGAAGAGCTTTCAATTTATTGTGATCGATACACTAAAGAAGAATCTCACGACAAAATGCTCGTATTGTGGCAGAACCACTACGAAGAAGGCAAATGCGCGCCAATCTGTAGCCGCTACGCCACGGCGCTGCGAGCACGGCTCGAACGTGGGGGCCCACTTCTTCATGAAGTGGATGGCACGGCAACGGTCCAGTTCCAGGCCAGCTCATCCTCAGGATCAACTGTCTCCAGAATCGGCGACTGGCGTCATATTTTCCATTAATACAGAGAGGACGTTAACTGAACTGGTCATTTCATAGTGTTCTGTGCTCGCCCTACCTAGAAATTGCTGCTGTTTTTTCTCCCATCTGTTTTCGTTCATCAGCACGGATATTTTTATTGAAAAGTGCATAAGTTTCAGAAGAGCAATGTTAACTCTGTGGGTAATTACTCTCACATCGACCGTAGTGTCGAGTAATTTGTTAAGTGGTGGAATTCTTACGGAAACTGTACCGCTTCGACCAAAAACTGTAAGCAGTCTATTTTTTTAGTGCGCTTTTTAATTGTGAAATTCGGTTAATTCGTATTATTTTCTAGTTCTCGTGTATGATTAGGAAGTGCTTTTTCTCATTTTGTATTTTGAACAGTAATGAACAGATACAGATACCCTCCTATATATATAATATAATATATGAGAATACAAACACCCTCCGGTTTACCGCCTCATCGTGACTACGAGGTGTTCATGGGTGTAGTGGTGCGATATACAGCGGGGGGATTCAATCCCTCACCCGGTAGGATCTCCCAAGCTGATAAGGGGTCCGGCGTTTCCATCAGGAAACCCAGCTTGGAGTAAACCAATACCAGGATCCGCCACTGTCCTGGTATCAAACTGGTCGCATGGTGTGTCACAAATTCTTAATCTCTCTGTGATCCACAAGTACAGCGACCGCCTGTTGTGGTGACGACCTAGGTAGACTGGCCAGGCTGAGCTATGGTCTCCAGAGAAACACAATGGCTGAGCCCATAGAACTCCTAAAAATGGAGGATGTGTGGAGCCCACGCAACTAGTTAGGACGGATTGTCCAAATCCCAGTAAGTGAGTATAAAGTACCCTTAAGGCCTGAAATATCTTGAAGGAGAACAATGAATTATTAGTCAATGCCGAGGTTAATAGAAAGTCGTTCTTAGGAATTGCTAAATGCTCTTAGTTCCGTTGCGGTACATCTCAGCTCCAGTTGGTTGGCGTTCATGCTAGTTCGTTTAGAATAAAGTTTGGAAGAAATGATTTCGTTGGAAGTGTGAGATCTGCCCTCTTTGAAACACAGTGTTTTTATGCTGAGGAAAATGCTTAGAAATTTTTGGGATTTCTTCCGGTTAGTTAAGCTTTCAGGGATCAAAACTCATGAATTGTTTTACTCAAAATTGAAAAACCTTTGAGCAGGTGGAACCACAACTAAACTTTGCACCTAAAAATTGCAGTATCAAATGATCGGCTTTGCTCAGTCCGCTTTGAATCAGACGGAAGTTGAGATCCGATTGGCATGTCTGAACTATGATGTTGATATGACCTTCCAGGTAATATTTTAGTACTAATTTATTTCAGTGTAGCTACTTATCGTCACTTTCTCACTTAGTACTCTTTCTCAAGGTACAATACGTTCTACGTTCGTCTCCTTGTGATAAAGAGTTCTTCGATGCTAAAAGAGCAGACAATCTGAAAAAGTTATTGGTGAGGTTTTTTTTTCGAGATGTTATGAATTCTTTAAAATGCCAATGGTGTGCTATTTTATTACTGCTTTGCTTGTCTGTGTAAGACTAACTTACGTAAACTCGTCGAGCTGGTTGCTTTTCAGACGGTCTATTTTGATGATTTGGACCATATTCCGGATACATATGACTATGACAAAATAGTGTTTTACAAGTCTAAGGCTCACAACTATTCTTGTAAGGTTAGTGGAAACTTACGTTGACTTTATCTAGAGTAACTCGTTTTGCTGTGTGCTTTTGTTTTTTTTTAATGTCCAGAATCGCAGTTGGACAAGAATCGTTGATTAAGTTTTTAAGTAATGTATCAGGGAGACCTTACACTCTAGTTGGTGTTATATCTGAGCAATTTCATGGAAATTTTCGCTAGGTGGTTCATTTTTAAAATATGGCTCTATGTGCTTCGAAACCGACTTTCCTTGAACCTCGGTGTGCTTAATCAATACGTATTTTTTTCTTGATGAGCTTACACGAGGTTGATAATAATCTTTATTATCGGCTAACGTTTCGACGTCTTCGTCTTCATCAGAGCCGATGATCCGAGTCGATGGTCCACGCTTGTCTTTTGCCTCGATGTGGCGGCTTCGCCTTCGTGTCGAGTCAGGTCTTCTTCAGCGGTCCGTCTCTTCGAATGAGGCACACTCGTTCAGTGGTGCCCTTTTATACACGATGCTGATGGTGATTATAATGATAATGTCCGTTGATAACTATTGTCCGGAAGAAAAACAAATAGTTATCAACGGACATTATCATTATATTCACCATCAGCATCGTGTATAAAAGGGCACCACTGAATGAGTGTGCCTCATTCGAAGAGACGGACCGCTGAAGAAGACCTGACTCGACACGAAGGCGAAGCCGCCACATCGAGGCGAAAGACAAGCGTGGACCATCGACTCGGATCATCGGCTCTGATGAAGACGAAGACGTCGAAACGTTAGCCGATAATAAAGATTATTATCAACCTCGTGTAAGCTCATCAAGAAAAAATACGTATGGCTCTATGTGGTTGTGTAGTAAGTCGCATCAGCAGCAGTAGGTGTTAACTGAAGAGCAAGCTTGTTTTTTTTAATGTGATTAGTTATTAGTGCAAAACATATTTAAAGCCACATCTAACTTATTATTTACTGGGTGTTATTTTTCTGTGGTATACTTGGTGCAATATAACCATAATGATGCTGAGATTTCTGCAAAGCTCAGAACACCAGTTGAGCTTCGAACTCGCGATCGCCTTTTCCGGGGACTCACGTGTTACCCACTGCATTACCGAGGTTGTTGCTTTGCCTTTCTCGGACATCAATACTGCAATGGTTCACTGAGCCCCCGGAAGCGGTGATCAGAGGTTCGAAGCTTACCTGGTGTTCTGTGCTTTGCAGATATCTCGACATCATTGTGGTTATACTCGAAGCGTTTATTTTTTAATTAAATCACTACTCAGCTGAGTGGTGTTTATAATTCCCATCACCCCACCATTTCTTACAGAGATCTCATGGTTCGATAATTTTCTCTGAGCCTGAACCTCACCCTATGATGGTTAGAAATGTTTCTAGTTTGGTAGGTATATTTGCTTTTCATTGTTGATTTTTTTTATTTTGGATGACCCGTTATCATATCTACTGTGTGGATCTCAGAATTTCTTCCACTCGATTCGTTTACTTCATATTCATCATCCACAATGGTCTTCAAACATTTCGCATGTTGTTTCTGTTGGGAGTGGGAGCTCGAACTAGCACTTTGCTTCCTGATGGACTACGTCACGAACTACTGTGCTAGTCCCCGCTTCCCTATCATTGTTGATTTAATAGTTTATTAAGTTATGCTGTTCTAGGTTACACTACGCACAAAGAGAAGTGAACTTGGTGAGCTAAATTCTGCATCTTTGTCGTAAGTCTTATATTTGCTTAAACATCTTAAATATAAAAAAGATGGATTTCAATAATATAATTCAGCTCTTGGCATCCTACCCAAAAAGTTCCAACCGATGGGATTTACTTTCTTGTGCTAAAGGTGAATTACATACATTATAGTCACTTTAAATTTACGCCTATTGTTTTTTCATCGAAGGTGATGAGAGGTATAAACATAACTTTGCTGAGATATTTGCAAAACGCCAGGCCGCGGATGTCTGCGATAGGGATCGCACACGCTACTAGCCTTTCTCAGGGTCTTCACCACCGCGCCATGCGGGTCCTTCGTTCCGGCTTGCCCTCATCCATATTTTAACCTATAGGTGCTATCAGCAATCACTCATAGACGGGATTGATTTGGGGAGTACTGAGAGATGGACGGAACGAAGGATTCGCATGTTTTGGCGGTGAACGCGTTAGCTCGGGAAGAGTAATAGCGAGTTCGATCCCCACCGGAGACAACTGCACACCGTAGTTTTGCAGGTATCTCAGCATCATTTTGGCTACACTCATGGTTTATAGCTTTTGGATTTGTGAGTTCATTGTTGTTTATAGATTATTGGTGTTGCTTACCCGTCGAACTCTCTTGTTGATCAACGTAACGTCACTGTTACCGTGAAATGGAAACAACCACATGGATTTCTCAGTGCCATTGACTTTCCGTTGCTCAGGTATAACTCTTATTAAGCATATGTAATGCAGACAGTTCAACTCTTTTTACTTCGTACTTTTTCTATACGATCCATCTTCACGCCCACCATTTTTCACATTTGACTCGTTTCCTCGCATCTACGAAGGTTTCCCAACTTTTACATATGGCCTCAGCTGCTCTCTGTGGATGTTAATTTCATCTTGAATGTCATGGAATGCTGGTCGATTTGTTTCTCCTTGGAGTCTTGAGATAGCCGGGTTGGATTGCAGAAAGTGAAGCTTTCCCAGATAAGTTCGTTACCAATTTCTCGACCACGGAGGGATGAGGGGCCAGTGAGCCTGGGCGGGATTAAACCACCACCTTGTTCGTGATGAAAACATCACTACCAGTGTACTGTTCGTTCCTACTTCTTACTTATTACTTTAGGTTTTACATATTAATGTGTGTTTTTTATTCGGCCCTAGCTTTTGTCTGGATGGTTCTCTGCATTAGATATTACAAAGATATCTTAAGAATTCAGTATTGGATAGGTATGTTACATATTATATTGAAACCACTTTATGTTTTCTATATGGATCTGTAACGATGCTTTGTTTTACTTATTCAGGTGCTGTGATAATTCTTGGAATGATTGAGAAGGCGTTTTTCCTAGCGGAGTATTCGGCAATGAATACTACCGGTCACAGTATTGAAGGTATTCTGGAGGTTAGATTTATGCTATTTTAACGTAGAGTTTCTTGATTTTCTCTTATTAATGCTAGTTCAGTTAGTTTTGAGTTCAGCTTGCTGAATTGGTTTCTTGTGCTAAGAGGACAATGTCTCGTGTGCTCGTGATAATAGTGTCGGTTGGGTACGGAGTTGTGAAACCTCGCCTTGGAAACACTCTGAGTCAGGTACTTTATCCGAGTGCATAACCTTTCTCTTAGGTGTCTCGATGAGATCAATTTCACTGTCGTGTTTTATGTCAAAGCCGCTAAATGCCAATACCAGTCGAATTTTCGTTTTTTCGAAATTCCTAAATTAACGAGAAATAAGCGTAGATGAAATGATAATGTAAAGCACACCAGCACTGGAAGTGTCCTGCGAGCAACGTTTACGAGACATTTAACTGCGGACGAAATCAGAAGTCCATATTTTGTCGACGTATATTTTTACCAAAGATCATTAGGTGTAACTGCGGCCTAAATTAGCTTGGTAATTTTTGTTCACATGCAAAGAGGTATATCAACGAATATTGAAAATCTCAAGTAGCACTAGTTAATATTTGCACTGAATACCTCGTTTTGGTAATAGTTTGACGTCTTAAGTTAATCGACCGCAAAAGCCGTTTCAAGTACTGCCGTAGTGTCGTAGATATTGTTCTGACAGTTTCAGCCTTTCCGTCATCATTAGCTCTTTCCTTGGTCTTTTAACCATGAGAATATTTTCGTTTGTTCTATGAAGTGATTACGGTGACATGATCGGTGATTTCTGTCAGAATTGAAAGGGAAAACTGCCAGTCACTTCGCTTATCTGTTATAACGTTTTCTTCGTAATTGAGTTTGATTCCTTTAAAACTCGTTTTACGCTCGAACTTAGTGAGTTTTTCCACGTATACTGAAAATGTTGGTTGATAAACCTGTGCACAGTTTCTCTGGTTCTCATTGTCGGAGCAGTAGAAGAATACAAGTTTCATTTGATCTTAGGTCGCTGGTGTCGGCTTGATGTATTTCGTGTTTTGTGCCATTGAGGGGCTTGCTCGCGTGTCGAAGGTGAGTTGTTTTGGCTGGTTCTGTTGCAGAACATTGGCTTATACATTCACGTTATTGCGCATCGATGTATGCACCTGGTAGTATTTTAGCGTCTTACATACCCTCTTACATATGCAACTTCCTACATACCTCAGGTCGTCAAAACCTCATTAGTTGACATAGAAACCGTAAAGGTGTGCAGGTCTTAGCTAGTAAGATGCAGTCCTGATTTTTCTTCGAGTGCATAGCTTTTTTTCAGTCTCAAGGTCTTTCTTTTTGTAGCAAATCCCAAGGCCGACTTACTTCTCGGCATTGATCAATATTTCAGTTTTCTTGATGAGTAAACACGTGGTTGACATCACAGTATCTATTCATTCCCAATAGCTGACATTTCGGCGCTTTCGCCTTCTTCAGAGCCTAGAATGTCAAATTGACAAACTAGTCAGCCAAACACTTTCATAACCTAACGGATAGAACGTAGCGCGTAATTTTTTTCTCTGCCTTTTTTTTTGAACACTGTCGTATTTGGGAGGTAGAAGTAAAACCACGTTTCCATCAGAAGTTTTAAAAACCTTTTTTTTTCTTAAACTGCATCCTTAAGCAAATTTAAGCAAATTTACCCGTAGAGCGACAGGGTAGAGCTTGTTCGATGTACTTGTGAAGTTTTGAACTCTTCAAGTATTATTTGTCAAAAAATCATGAACAATTTTCAAGAAACCGGCACTGTTGCCAATGTGTTTTAATGGAATATCTTTCCTTAGCTTATCGTGCAGGCTTTTTTGAACGTTTTATCTATGAAGAACCATGTCGAAGCAGCAAAACAGAAGCAGTTTGCTGCCTTACCATTGGTGATAACTGAGATCGTCATCTTCTATTGGATCTTCACTTCGCTTGTTTCAACAATGCGAACCCTCAAATTGAGGAGAAACGAGGTAATTTAATGTTAGGAACAAGACATATTAGGGATTTGTACTTAATTTGCAAAGTTTTTGTTTAAAAGTTTTATGCTAAAGGCAGTTCATTTTATAATTTCAGATAAAACTCACCGTTTATCGACATTTTATGAACACACTTGTTTTTGCCGTTATAGCATCGGTTATTTTTATGTTGTGGAGTCTAGTGTACCATATTTTTCCTACTTGCTTGAAAGACTGGAAGGAATTGTATGTTGTTTAACTTCAAAATTTCTCAAAGCATCTTAGATTTATGAATATGAAGATGAATCTTAAAATCGAATTTTTCTGCTTGGTGGTCCCTATAACATGCCTGAGAAAGATGAAGAAATCACATCGTATTCTGTACCGTGTATATTATCCGATTTCCTCTTTTTTTTTGCTTTTAAGTGTGTGAGCATAAGTTTTTTCTACTCGTTCAAGAATGAAACAATACTTTGGTGTTCGTTTGTGATTCCTGTGTTTGCAAATAATGAGCCGCTTTCCAATCATATTCGCGGTTTTTCGGCGAACAGTTAACATTATTGTTAGCAGTCGTTTTTGAAATTGTTTAAAAAGGAAGTATTCACATTGTAGATTTCGGGTGTTTCATGCCCATACTAAGTTCGGCGTTTAGGTGGGTGGACACCGCATTTTGGCACGTTCTTTTCTGTTTCATTCTTGTTGTGATTGTAATCTTGTGGCGTCCATCTGTTAATAATCAACGTTACGCATTCACTCCCCTTCTGGACGACAGCGAAGATGAGAATGATCAGGGTTGGCGAGTTTAGTTGTGGCATTCATTTTTTGGCTTTTTTTGTATCCATCAAAGCACGTGTTTTCATTAGAAATGTAGCATGTGAGCAGCAACATGAAACAAGCTGAAGTACAAATGTTGGAAGGTTTTTTTTCGCAGATGAAATTTTCAACGTTTTCTCCGCTCCTGGTTTTGAATTGCTCAAACAGCGTGAATCTGGAAGTGCTGCTGATATTCGCCGCCAGAAAGAAAAAGAACGAGAAGACCATAGGCTGCAGGTTAGACATAGTTGTGTTTACAGTCATTTTTATGTAAGAAAGTTGGTATGCTTCACTTTTTACAACCGAAAACGTCCTTGTCTCGTGGCCGCATTCGCTTTGGTTAATAAGAAACTGCTGAAAGGTATTAAGCATAAGCACGTGGGATGCGCCCATGGCCCACCAAGCCTTCCATCCCTCCGGGGTCGGCAAATTGGTACCAGACTTGTCTGGGAGGATTGCAGCACTGGTTCGATAGATCGGCAGGCCACCGCGAGTCATTGTAAAAGCCAAATATGCATTCATTCACCTCCAACGATATTTAATGAAGTCGAATGCATGGCGCATCCCTCAGGGATTGGTCAACGCCGAGAGCTTTATCCTTTATCCTTTTTAAGCATAAGCACGCTGATGATGGGTGGTTTTACTATAACATTACCCCATTATGTAAAGTATATGGGAAGTGGTGGGTTTGGGGTTTTTTTTTCATCCAGAAGCTCTTGTTAACCCACGATAACATGGATTTCGTATACAGTTACAATTTTTTGTTTCAAATATCTAATGTGTCGAATATTCAAAAAAATCCGAAGCTTCAAATTGCAATCTCATCGTGCCTGAGGTTTTTTTTTCTTTCGAAATGCGGTATGTAAAAAGGGTTCCTCCTCAGCAGGATCTCCCTAACTAAAAATAGATTCGACATCCTTTTCCAGAAGCACTATTGAGGAGAGACCATGCCAGGAATCAGTGCTATGTTGGTAGTAACTTAGTCGCAATGTAGCCAGCATTCCTTGAATTCCATAAGAATTTTGTTGTTGTGTTGACAGCCTAGGAAAGCATTAGCAAGGCTACCTCGAGACTGTAAGGAAAGAAAATCTTGCTCGGCCAGCAAATTATTATTCGGGTGGGAATTGTATTAGGGCCGTCATGATTTTTTGTGAATTGACCGGTCAAGTAAATAATCTCGTTGTGGGCTACAATATTTTATAATCATTGAAACATTTCTTAAAGGATGATTTGCGATGGATTGATGACCACATTCCGTCTTCGTTCGCTGAACATTTGATTGTGGACGAAGACGAAGACAAAGAAGCTCGTGAGTTGGAAATCAGTAAGATGTTGTAGCTCTTCAGTGCTGGGGCAGTGTACTGGCGGAGCGAACATTGTGATAACTAACACTGGTTTAACTTTACTGTTTTCGTGGTTATGACTAATTCACAAAGTGACTTAATCCTCATCGGTCATTTTGTTTCTTGAATTCTTATTGTGCTTAACTGTTCGAATAACAACAGCATAATTTCGTGCGGATTTATTTTAATCGTTTTGTGTTCGCTTTATGGTGAGCATGTGTGCTCAACTTTTATAATAAACTGGGTAAAATCATGAAGATTTTCTGTATTCCATGAGACTGCTGCGGCATAATGTGGTCGGTCCTTGTAGTATTGTTTTCGCCATGCTGTTGATTCTTTCACCTTCTGATTTTGCAGTGTCTTGCTTCGCAATGCATATATCAAATGGAAACGGCACTACCTCTCCTTTTCACATTTGTTAACCGTTTCGCAAGGTCATGATGCGATAAAAATAAATAATCATATGGTAGGAAGAAATAAATGCTATTATCGTGAATTAAGTAGCAAGAATTTAGTAATCGAGATGCTACTATAAAGAACGAAGTCCTTGTTGTTCTAGTTATTCTCGGGTATATCATGTACAGTGTGAAACACGTGTTCAGAAATGATGGACTTGTACTATGCTATCTACATTTTTGAAAGGGTTACTTCTTTTTTTAAATGATGACCGGGACAAGCGTATTTATTCATCTTGAATCATTTGCAAGAAGAGCATTTATCCTCAGGACGAAGTGTATTCCATTCTCTTTCGTTTGCACTCGGTGAAATTGGTGTTGTGCTCACCTTATGTGTTTATGAGGTCATGTGACCTGTAACCTTGTTTGCTTATCCTTGTTTTTATTTCATGTGACGCATCTCACATCTGCATTGTTGATTACAGCACTTCTTGAATTCGATTCGTTTTCCTCCCATTTATCGCCTACGAAGGTGTTTCAACATTTCGCTTGTTGCTTCGCCTGCTGATTAAAAATTTCTTCTTTATGGCCGTCGTAGAATGCTCATCGAATAGATTCTTTCAAATTTTGGAGATAGTCGAGTTAGGACGTTCTCACGTGAATTGGAGGAAACCATTGAGGAGGTAGTCGAACCAGTACCTTCCTACCTGATAGACTGCGTTAGTAACCGCTGAGCTGCCCTTTCGTTACTTCGTTGTGCTTAATATAATATCTATCCAACGCTTAGCACAGCCATTTAACGCTATTCAGGAACTATTCTGCGCATCTTTTAGGTGATCTTTATCGAAGTCTATGGTAGCTTATGATCTAGTTCGTTACGTATCTACGCCAACAAATCTCATTAGGTGGTCAATCTGTGTCAAACATTCGATTTGTAATTCGATGAATCACAAAGGTGTGTTATTTGTTGGTGGACCAAGGTGAGTTGGTAGTGGTACTATCGTAGATAGCAGATATCGTAGCACTGAGCAGATTTTGTGTGAGAAATGTGCAGAATCTAGGTAACTGCTTCACGTCTGAGAGGCATGGAAGAGTACCGCGATGGCTATCATTTTTATAAAGGAGCTCAAAAATCTGGATCTGGTTTTTTTTTGTGGCGCTATCATGTGTCAGAGGTATCGTTTTTTATCGATCAACACAACCATGTTGTTTTTATCCCTATTTGTCCCTCTCCGTAGGTCCTTCGCTGGCTTATCCCACGTGGTAGTGCCCATTATAAATTGAGACTTATTAGTAGCTGTCATAGTAAACGGTAGTTAGTAGACATGTAGTTCTAGTCTTAAATCTCTTTGCAAATCTATTAAGTTTTCGACCGCTGAAGTACTTCGGTTATCAAAAAATCATCGGAAGTAATGAGCAGATCACCAACAATTTTTTGCAAGGATTTGGTTATTGTTTCATCTATATTCATTAGGTTGGATGACGATGGCCGCATGGAATGAGCGGATGTAAAAAATATCAAATGATTTTCTATCTGTTGTGAAACCGCCTGTAAAAAATTTAAGAATGACGCTACTTCGAGATGAGTGTGGTCTTCATTGTGTACTGACTTATTTACAGAATCTTAGGGTGGACGAATGTTGCTTCATAACACAGAGTCACTGGTTATTGCTTTAAAACGTGAAATATCATAAATATTTATAAATATATAAATATAATAATACGTAAATGTACAGATATACAAATAACGATTATAAATAAATATTTATAAATATATGAATGCCAGTAATACATGTCAGAGCATAAAGGATACGTATATGGGGAGCGCGGAAATTATCGTCAGCACACATAGAAAAGCCCAGTTATAGGACGAAAATTGTAGCGGATGGGTCCAGAGTTCATCATGATAGTAGTTCTACGGTAAGATCCGACATTTTTCCCGACAACCGTAATAGATGAGGAATTAATTGTTGGACTATCTTCCAGAAAAAATTTTGTTCTATTACTAAGGTTATGTGTAGCCTTCTGACTTATCATTTTCATCTGTTTTGTTTAAAAATGATTTGTTTTTGGATTATTGAAATCCAAAATTTTAGAAAAAACAAACAAGTGGACAGCGACATTCGACGAGCTGTTATCGTGTGGATAGCATCTTATCTATTTTTGGATGCACAGAATTTAAACGTTCTGGGGTACTTGGATGTCTCGTGTTCACTGGTGGTGCAAGCGTCAATATAATTTGCATTAGTTTCTCGCGCAATCATCATCCATGGTGGTCGTTTGCTTGAAATATGGTGACGTCCACGAGGCCTATTTCAAACTCCGAAAATCGGTTCAAAACTCGAATGCTTATGGTTGACGTTGTCCACGAACACATCCACCCATCGTTTGGGTGGTCTTGGAGATGACGCTTGCATTCTGTTGTAGTCCACTCCACTGTTTTTCCTTATTCTGTTACCTGTAGTTCTTATTATGTGAGTGATGCATTTGTATCGCTATCGATGTATATTCATTCTTCTGGATCTTGAAGGTGGGGCAGGCTACGAAGACCTGAACCGCTCCGTCTGGGTAGACGTAAGTGCCGAATAAATTTCGCAACACACCGCTCAAGGGCTCTATCGGCAAAGCACTAATTTCCTTGACGTGATCAAAGTATTAATCGACGCCACTGCTGTATAACAGAGAGCTGGACTAAAACTAAATTGAAAAAAAGCGCGCAGTTTTGGATGCGCTTGTTGGTCGGTGGCCTCCTCGAGAAGCTAGGACGGGACCCATGCTTCTCTCCTTTTTCTGTGTAATTGTTCTCTCATGTTGTTTTCCATGAGATAGAGTGTCCAAGGTGCACATACAACGTGGCCTTTATAGTGAGAAAACCAACCAGTTCGATTTGTTTACCTTCTCACAGTGGGTTCTTCGTGAATTACATCATCTCATTTATGCACAGTCCAATCCTTTTTCCAGCTTCGTTGCGTTCATTGAGACCCGTCTTTGCTTCTTTGGTATTCCTTGGAAAGATAACAATGTCATCCGTAAAAAGAAGATTTGGTAGGAATTTTCCATCGATACGTATGCCTTCTTCATTCCAATGGGCGCGTGTGGCGCAGTGGTTGGAGGCGCGCACAAGAAATGCGCCCATGGCTCACCAAGCCTTCCATCCCCCCGGGGTCGGCAAATTGGTACCA
>MQTX01000103.1:717556-735577 GCA_009735665.1 Angiostrongylus cantonensis
TAGCAGCACTGGCTCGATACATCGGCCGGCCACCGCGAGTCATTGTAAAGGCCAGATATGCATTCAATCACCTCCAACGATAGTTAATGAAGTCGAATGCATGGCGCATCGCTCAGGGATTGATCAACGCCGAGAGCTTTATCTTTTTATCTTTTATCTTCATTCCAATAGAATGACTTCATTATCCACTGCATGGCGGCAGTAAACAGTTTTGGCGGTATTGTGTCACATTTCCCGATCCCCTTTGCTATGGATGTGGTTATTGGTTGATTTAAAGCTGTATATTTGTTCTCCAGTCCTGATGAAAGTTATCTATAGTCCATGTATAGAACAGGTCCACTCTTTGGTAGACGAGCCCTGATAGGATTGCATTGGTATCGACTCCGTCAAGCGATTTCTCGTAGTCGATGAGTGCTGCGACGAGGAGCAGATGGTGATCCTATTGGGATTCTGCTCGCTCAACTGGTTGTGCCTCATCCAATGTCTTCGATATGCGCAGAAGGATATTCCTCGTGAACAGATGGTAGAGTACACTCAACAAGCGTATTAAATGGTAGTTGTTAAGATTGCTTTGGTCACTCTTCCTTGGTAGGACGTGTCCATGGAGGGTCCTCTATTGGTTAGCGTTTTTGTTTTCTAAATACAAAATGTAGTTAAGGTTGCGAGAAGTACATGTGATTTCTAGCGGCCAACTTTGAGAAAACCGGCTGTGATTTTTTCGAGTTCTGGAACCATGGCTCTACTAATGCTTTCTATCGCAATGCGAACTTCAGAGGGTAGTTGGGGAGCCGAAAAGATTGGTATAGAACTTTTCCGTTATCAGTTCCATATTATGGTGGGTTGCAGTGATAGTTCTATCTGCCATCTTTATTCATTGGTGTGGATAACGGAACATTAATTGTCGCAAAGATCCCGGCGGAAACTCTTCAGAGCGGGGCGTTTTTGAGCTTCTCTTAATAACTTTTTCGGCTTGTACCGATATGAATCCTCGTACAAACTTCTTCTAAGGCTGGCATTTATTATGAGGCATGTTAGATGTGTAGGTGCAGTTGAATCAAGCTTCATTCTTCTTCTTTCGTAGCTCCTCAGCAGCGAAGATGCTGTCTGAATTTCTTGCTTGAGTAATTGAGGTGAGCCATCACAAGTTTTATATCGTCCGACATGCAGTTCGTATTCTTCGGTTGGGTCTTCCATTGTCTGCCAATCTTGTGAGGAGTGGATTTTATTAAGCGTATTCTGGTCACATAAAATTTCTCTTGTTTTTGTTTTACTATAATAAGAGTTCTTTTTAGGTTACGACTGAATCGGGTTTTAGCACGGAGATGGTCGTACTCGGATACAGCACGGGATCCTGGTACAGCTGAGGTATCAAAGAGGCACCATTTTCTTCTCGTAAGAATATGATCGATTTCCGCATGAAACGTGCCGTTAGGAGACAGACTCCCATGCGCGTCGGCGATTTTCTCGATTCTCGAAAAACAAATTTCCACGAAAGAGATGTCCTTCGGGAAGGAGTCCTACGAGACGGTTACTATTCTCATCTCGTTCTGCTAAACCGAATTTTCCTACACTGTATCCATTTTCGTTGGCTATTCTTTACCTGGCATTGAAGTATTCAAAAATCAACTCGTGTGACTTTTCGTTGCGGTTTACTTCCTCTAATTGATAGTAAGACGCGTCCAGTTCGCTCTGTTCAGTTGCATAAGTTAGTGAGTAACAGCTGATTTTACTGACTTTCTTTTGACGTGCAAGGTGAAGACGGAGAATAATCAAGCGCGATGATAGTATTAAATATGAGATAGCTAGATGGGAAATGGATTAGTGTACGACAAAGCCAACACCTCGGATATTTCGTGACGGAATTTTCTCACCACAATTTACAATTGTACCGTCATCTAATCAACGTAGGTCCGTTTTCTTCCTTTTCGTGTTTTGCAGGGCGATCACATGGATTTTGATGCGATTAGACCCTCAAGAACAGAGTAAAAGTCTCCGTCTGAAGGAACTGTTCTGTTGTTAGCGGGGCACAGCAAAAAGCAGTCTCCATGACGTGTCATGGGCGTGCTCATTTTGTCCGTTTGCATGCACGTCTTGTGCAACCAGATATTTGACAGCCTCTGACTGGTCTCACCGCGCTGATATCGTAGACGAGAACGCACAGTACAGTATATGGGGCACGAGAGCCAAACACTTTTATAAGTGGTTTATGAGCGTTATTAAAAATCTTGGGTGAGAACGATTAATCGGTTTGTGCCTACGGAATAAATTCATAAGCTTTCACTGTTGCAAGACTACTGAAATTCTAATCAGCTCTATGCATTCCATACTCATTGTTTTTAAGGTATGAACAGCAAGATTTTTCAATCTGTTGGATCTTTTTTATTTCTTCTATGATAAACGCTGTAATGAACAAAAAAAATGTTGTACAGAACTAAAATATTTGGCAAAATTTTCGATAGAATTTGGCACAGAATGTACAGGTCCGGCAAGGTTTTGTCTTTGTGCCATTATATGGAGGAGTCATATCTAGACAGCATATCCCTAAGAGGAGCAACTATGGGATCAAGGCAAGCCGTACTCTAGAGTAGCTACGCATGCAGAATAATGGAGAGATATGGTTGCAAGGTTTATGATGGAATTTGTGCAACAGTTGCTTTACCAAAGAAGATACTTCTAGACGGATAATGAAGAATTGCGTCTATGGGAAGGGGGAATAATGGTTCTGAAATAGAACTACAACAACTGCTTAGTACAATGATTTCCACAGACAACACATAACGTGACCAGTTTTTGCCACCTCAACTCCACAAGTTGTTGAGAACAACTGTGAGGGAAGGTTTCCGTGTGTGCAAGAAAACATATGACGCTATTTTCCTCATTTCAGGGAAACTAACAAATGGAAAGGTTTTTCCAAATTTTTCTTGTTTCAAGCGCATACTTGCTTTCTTACTATGGTTTCTAGATACTTACGCTTCCTCTTCGATTTAGTTACTCAGAGGTCCCTAGTGAACCCAAGCGGGAGGTCTTTGATGAAAAGAGCTTCGAAAGCTCAATAAATGAGTTGAAGATTGAAGTTTATTCATACTTAATGTGCTACTATAGAACATTTAAACTACATTCTTAGCTAACCATATTTCAGAGAGAAAAACTCCAAGTAGCTGGTATGCTTCCAAGCAAGTCTACACTAGATGTACCAAATGCAACATATGTTTGTTCAGATTTTTACAATAATGCCCACAGGAAGTGAAAATTGTAAAGGATGCGAAATGATTTTACCAATTCTGAAAAGTAGTTAGTGTGTATAAATCATAGTAGTTATTCGTTATTGGTACTCTAAATAATATTTAAATCTCACGACCGACTTTCTATTAACCTCGGCATTGATCAACTAATTCTTCGTAATCTTGTTGAGCAAACGCGGTGTGTTATTTTTATTCTTTATTCACGAAAAAGCTGACGTTTCGAAGGATTTCGCCTTCCTCAGAGCTTTGAAAGGTCAAGTTGTCACCAATCTATTCGGCCAAACACCTCCATAAGCAAACAGAGAAAACGCTAAACCGAGATTCCAACCACAATGAACACAGCTTTGCACACTCACCGCTTTCTATGAGGCTTCCACTATGTCGCGTGGAGACCAACCGCTCAACAAGAATACAAATAATGTTTAAAATTGCAAATTGTAAGAAATTAAGATTGTAAAGTTTATTTGAGTACATGCTTTATGTCATGAGTGGAATTTTAAAAAAGTAGTTGTCGGAAGCAGGACATACCACATGAAAACATAAATAAATAAAGAAGCACCTTTAGTGCATTTGTTAGGGTGCCCTGCAAAACACACGTAGTCTTTGGATCGGTCCTGCACCGTGGCTCGTCACGCGTTTGATCCCTCTGGGAAGAACAGTTTGCTACCGAACGTACATGGGAGGATAGCAGCATTGACTCGTTATATCGGTAGACCACACAAGTTATTCTGTAGAACAGATCATTCAATTACTTCTAATGATGCTCCATGAATGCATGCATGGCGCATACCTTAGGGATTGAACAATGTCTAAGCTTCGTCTTTCTACTTTTTATGGGGAAACATATTGTAAACGCCCTGTTGTTTTACGAACATGTAGTTTAGCTGGCGAGTATACCGCTATATTACAGTCTCCTATACGGCTTATCTCGATTCTTCACTATTTTATTGTGATTACGGAGTTCAAACCAGGCGAACGGTAGCTTCTCCGAAACAAAGATTTCTCTGTAAACTGCTATCTTTTCTCTGTTATATATGTTATAGACTGGATAGTGAAAATACGACAAAAAACCTGTGCACTTAAACAAATGACGGCGAAGAAAATGGGCTGGTACTAATTTACATTTACTGCCATACACCTTCACCACACTTCCATCTACGATTGGAAATCCACTCATAACCACATGTGATGTCTAATGGAACTCCAATCAATTAAACACTTCTTCAGTAGCATTTCTGCCATGCACTTTTTCAGGGATTTCTTAGAAACTGTAAGTGGCTCGATTCGAAAAATTTTTGCAAGCTTTACAGTTTTTTTTTTCAAATCCGCAAGCATTCCAGTCATAGAAAAATTGTTGCCGTTTATCTAAAGCGAGCACTGTTACGAAAGTTTTGACTAATTTTCTAAGGACTTCCCGTTGTTTCAAGAACGGCCTTGTAATTATGTGAAATACAACCACGATGAAGCTGAGATAATTATCTGTCTGATTGAGGTGATATGAGCCTAGTATAAAGCTAAGATATTGACATTAGTATATCACATTGTGTTAAGACATTGATGCTAAGATAATTGCAAAATCCGGAACCCTAGGCCAGCTTCGAACTCGCGACTACCATTTCCGCGTGTTCACGTGTTAACGAATGTACCACTGAAGGCCTCATTGATTACGTAGAATTGTACACTAATTTTTTTCTTGGGGTTCGGAGTTCTACAATTATCTCAGCAACACTGTTGTTGTATTTCACTCTCACCTCGCCATGAAAAGAAAACAATATGCAAAAAAGTGGAAATAAACAAAATAAAATAAAATAAAAGGATAAAGCTCTTGGCGTTGATCAATCCCTGAGGGATGCGTCATGCATTCGACTACATTAAGCATCGTTGGAGGTGAATGAATGCATATCTGGCCTTTACAATGACTCGAGGTGGTTTGCCGATGTATCGAGTCAGTGCTGCTATCCTCCCGGACAAGTATGGCACCAATTTGCCGATCCCGGAAGGATGGAAAGCTTGGTGGGCCATGGGCGCAGGGATCGATTCCACGTGTGTGCCGCAGCGGCGCCTTCAGCAACTGCGCCAAACGCGCCCTTAAAATAAAAACGAAATTAAATAAAATCACCTGTCAACTGTATCATCTGTAGTCCCGTTGATCGTCGTGTGACTCGAGCGGGCGCCAGTAAATCCTCCATTTTTCCCTGTCGCGTGCAAGAGAAACTCAGTGGGTTCTGCTCGCTTTAGGGACTTGTCGAGCATTGTATCTTTCTTCTAGGCTTTTCGTGAAGAACTCTGACCATCGGGTCGAAGGTCTTCCTGCAGTACGTTTGACATCCCGAGGAATCCTGTCACTAACAGCTCTTGTCCATCGGTTATTATTCATACCCATTACATCTCCGGCCCACCTTATCTTCGACTGTTTGGCGTATAGAACGGCATCTTTGATTTTTGACCGTTGACGCAGGTCAGAGCTTCGGCTCCCATCCCTTACTTCTGTGAAACAGGGTACTCCTAGCATCGTCCTTTCGACTGCGCGTTCGATAACGCTGAGTGATCTCTCATCCTGCTTACGTAGCGATCATGTTTCTGACGCATGCGTTAGAGCAGGAAGAACCGTTGGGTCGAAAAGGTGGGCACGGAGTCGGGTGTTCTTTTTTTCTTCACTACATTCTCGACGCTTTTGAAAGCTCCCCAAGCTGCTCATTTCTTTCTGCTCAGCTCTGGAGCTAAGTCGTTCATCATATTGATTTCCCGACCTAGATAGACATAACTGAAGCATTCGGAGATATTCGTTCTGTTGAGCGTGAATGGGGCAAACGAAACCAATCCGTTTTTCATGAACATCGTTTTCTTGAGACTTAGTCGAAGGCCAATCTTTCCACACGCTTAATCGAAGTCCGCAAGCATACGTTCCGCTTGGCTAATGTCTGGTGTTATAAGGACGATGTCATCAGCAAAGCGAAAGTGATGTATCTGCCGACCATCGATTTTCACTCCCATATTATCCCATTCCAATGTTCGCAATACGTTCTGCAGGGTGGCCGTAAACAATTTTTGCGAGATGGTATCACCTTGCCCAACTCCTCTTTTGACGTCAACGTTAATGTCATTGTAGAATGGTGTAATCTTGGTTGTGCAGTTTTTGTACAGCTCACGAAGAATCTTTACGTACTGAGTAGGGTATCCTTGACTACCAGTGCTTCCATGACTGTTTCTATCTCCTTTGAGTCAAAGGCCTTCTCTAAGTCGATGAAAGTGAGACAGAGCGGTCTTTTGTACTCTCGCGATACTTCAATGAGCTTTGTTATCGTGTGAATGTGGTCCATCGTACTAAATCCTTTTCGAAACCCTGCTTGCTCACATTGCTGTCCTTCGTCCTGTGTTCTGTCAATCCTGTTTAAGATGACACGAGTGAAAAGTTTGTGGACGACGGACAACAAGCAGATTGGGCGATAGTACCCGATATCGTGTAGGTCGCCCTTCTTGAACAACAATACGGTCTTGCTTGTCTTCTACTGAGTAGGGACCTTGCATTCAGACAGGTAACGTGTGAAGAACGGTGTAGAAGCTTCTACATCGTCTTTGAGCGGTCGGTTACTTTCACATTCCTACTTTCTTTTCTGATTTCGGTTTCAACACCTCTCCGAATCAATTAGTACGAAGACCGAGCGAAGGATTCGACGCCAAAAACACACCTCTCTCTGATCCGCATCGTGGTGAAGACCTGGATACGCCCTTAAAAGGTTATGTCAGGACTCCAGGGAGGACCAAGTTGCACGACTACCAATAAGCCAGCCTCAGTACCCCGCACACTGGGTGCTCCTGTATATGACGTCAGGCGGTGAGACGACCTGTGGGAGGCCAGAAATTCTCGGGTTGCGCAGGACGTCATTAGAACCGGATCTGACAAGCACACGTACGACACGCCATGGAGATTGTTTCTTACTATGCACGTATAATGCCAGAACACTCTCCACAGACGCCGATCTTCAAGTCCTTCTTGCAGCTGCAGATCGAATTAAATTTCATGTGATCGCGTAACAAGAAACAAAAATCAAGAAGACCGACATACGCCAATTAAACAACGGGACCTTTGTGATCCGTAGAGAGAAGGTCCCGTCACGAAGTGTCGGCGGCGTAGGCTTTGTCGTGCACCCGTCCATTGTCCATCTCGTCGACTCATACGAGATCCTTTCCCCTCGGATAGCCGTCCTCCGTCTTCAACTGTCGCATCATAGGAAGATCACTATCATCAACTACTACTCACCAACCGACGGAGCTGACGAGTACGAAATAAATGTGTTCTACTATCAGTTGGAGGAAGTCATCCGCAATGATAAAGCTTGTCATAAATTTGTTGTCGGAAACTTAAACGCTAGAATAGGAAAGGCCAACGAGAGCAAATACAGGATCGGAAATTATGGATTAGGAGGAGGAAATGAGAATGGCAACCATCTCGCAGGACTCCTGTCAGCAGCACGTCTCTTCCATGGCGTCATGCTTTTCCAGAAGAAGGAAAGCCGCCTCTGGACATGGGAGTCTCCGAACGGCATGACCCATGCGGAGATCGACCATATTCTGAAGAGCAGAAGATGGTGCTTACTTGACACATCGGTAGTCCCGTCATTCTGTACTGGTTCTGATCACCGCCTTCTTCGCGCGAAGATTTGATTCAGCCTCAAGCTGGAAAATGGCTCTCTTCATCGACCACGAGGAAAAAGTCTAGCTGTATATGAAGAGAACATTTTGAACGAAGTTCTATCCAAACGTGACTGGCAGATCAAAGAAGACCACATCGAAGACTACAAGCTGCTTGTAGAAGGACTGAAAAGCTGTGCCGAATCTGCCTCAGTTCCCTGGGAAGAAGATCGGATCGCATCTCCACCAGTACTAAAGAGTTGCTCGAAAACAGAAGGAAACTGAAGCTTGATCCCACTGCAGCACGCTTCCATCGGAGGTTCGAGTTGCGACAGGAAGCATGAAAAGAGGCACAGCTCCAGGACCCGATAATATTACCGCTGACTTCTTCAGAGGTGGGGCCACAATTTACACGTACTTCTCGTAAATCACATGGCAGCCTCCCTTCAAAAGGAAAAAATCCGAAACTAGTGGAGGATGTCGCGCACGGTCATCCTGCCTGAGAAAGAGACCGAAAGGATCTTCGTAACTATCGTCCCATATGCTTGTTAAATGTACTCTATAAGCTTTTCACGAAGATTATCCTCTCGCGTATATCAAGAACATTGGATGAGGCACAACCAGTTGAACAAGCAGGATTTCGAAAAGGATTTTGCTGCATGGACCACATCCAAACCATGTCCAGGGTCATCGAAGTTTGTCGGGAATACCACTTGCCTCTAGCCCTAACCTTCGTCGATTATGAAAAAGCGTTTGACAGTGTCGAAACGAATGCGCCTATCAGCGCTCGTCGACCAAGGAGTGGACCCGTCCTACATGAGAGCTCTGCCCGACTGTTATGGGAACTGCACTACGAAAATACAGGTTTTCCATCGACCTCTTACTATAGCCATAGGAAAAGGGGTTCGACAGGGCGACACAATATCGCCAAAGCTGTTCAGTGCCGCACTGAAGTGGATAACGAAGTCAATCGATTGGGATGAGAAAGGCACACGTACTGATGGAAAATTCCTATGAAACCTTCGTTTTGCCGACGACATTGTCATCTTCTCAGGGAGTACTAGCGAAGCAGAGATGATGATCAACGAGCTCAACGAAGCGGGTATAAAGATCGGACTTCGCATAAATCGAAAGAAGACCCAGTTCATAAAAAAACCCATGGTGCGAAGGCGAAAAAATTGAATTGGATGGTTCCCTCATTGCAGAGACCACCTCGTACGTATACCTTGGGCGATCAATGAACATGGAAAACAGCATGAAGGAAGAACTAGATAGAAGAAGGAGAGCAGCTTGGACCGCATTCGGGCCTTTCAAAGAAGCCACCGACCGACTGAGAAACCCGAAAGTCCGCGCTCATCTCTTCGATTCTGCGGTCCTGCCAGCGCTCTGTTATGGTGCAGAGACGTGGGTTGATACTTCAACAACGTCAAGAATTCTTCGAACTACTCACAGAGCGCTTGAGCGATGTCTTCTGGGACATAACCGGCACTCTCAATATCTGGCCGGAACTCGAAGCTCTGACCTTCGAAATCTGTCACATCTTCGAGATCCAGGAGAATATACATCGACAGCGAAACATAGATGGGCCGGTCACATAATGAGAAGAACAGATGGGCGAAAAGAACAGTAGAGTGGACTCCAAGAGAATGCAAACACCCCCTTGGACGACCACACACGTTGAGCGGACGTGTCCGTAAACAAAGTTAATCAGCTATACTCGCAGCTGCAGTTGTTTTACAGATCACGGTATGAGAAACGCAAGCGCTACCATGCTCGAACAAGACCACCACCATGGACTATGATTGCGAGAGAAAGGAACGAATGGCATGTGTGCTGGGTCCGCACAACTCGTGAAGACGGACCGTCCAAGTGTTCAAATGGTAGAGGCGGTGATTTCATGAGCTTGGGTACAATCTATCTTTTCTCTTGTAAGGCGGTCGAAGACAAATACGTTGACGAGACGGGTAGACCATTCTGCGTTCGTATAAAAGAGCACCTAGTCGACAAACTTAAACCACGTACTCCTCTGGGCACGCATAAGACGCAGAGGCATAAAATTCGAAAATGAATCGCAGTGAAGAATGCCTCATTCTCACGCGTGATATTGGGCAGTATATAAGCCTGTTATTCTCATGGGATCGGCACATTACACTTCCATGTGAACTCTCTGCCGTTGCTTTCCACGAGACATATTCAGTGGAAGACTCTCACAGAAAGCGATGAATGTGCAAAGAAGCTATTCTGTTTTCAATGTGATTGAAATCTTGGTTTAGTATTTCCTCTCTTTGGTTACGGAGGTATTCGGCTGAGTAGATTGCAGTCAACTTGACCTTTCCAGGCTCTGAGGAAGGTGAAATCTGCCGAAACGCTAGCTTGCGCGTGAACAAGGGAATAAAATAACACCTCTGTTTGCTTGCTAAACAAGAATATAAAGATTATGCATTGATTTAAACGCATACGTGCGGGATCTTAGTCGAGCATGTTCCAGCGCATAAACAGCCTCATGGATTTGAACAGTAAACATTAGAACACACATCTTTTCTTGCAGGAAGATTGTCTTGTTATTCTACTAAGTAAAAATTCCGGTTATTTGGAAACCCACAAAATAGTTTTTTTTCGCTAAGAATTTTATTTTGATCTGAATAGTATGGATTTTATAGAATCGAACATTACGATGTTCACCATTGTGTTTTAATGTTTGGACTTGTCGCACTTAATGTTGAAAATATGGGTTTCATTTTCTATTTCGTCTTGTGCACGTCTGATTTTAAGAACATCAAAATCTAAAAGAACATTTTACAAAGACCGCTTACACCAAGAGGAAAGTCTCCTCTATAAATCTATAAGGCTCTCAGTCCTTCGGCCAAGCTGTTGAAATTGCTGAGAAACCAGCCTTGGTTGCAATAAACAATATTCCATCATAAAATCATAGGTAGTTCGTGCACATAACTTGACTATACATTTGTTTGCGTCGAAAACCAATAACAGGCAGTAGAATTATAATTTGCTGATTTGTTATGGAGAGGTTGTCAGCATATCTGTATATATGTCCTTACGAACTGCCCTTTTTAGCCGACGCAATGTTGGTACAGATGCTCTTATTGCTCTTGCTGTTGTTGTTCAATGGTTGACGTTTCGGCGACTTCGCCTTCCTCAGAGCGTGGACGTATCGTATGTTTCAGCTCTGTAAACTGTTGGGAGACATCGCTAATCATGTAATATAAACAAGGATAAAGAGACGGATAGAACCCCCCGTCACTATAATTGAGTGGGCCGCCTAGGTCTGAACAGTGCCGCCTCTCGAGCACTGCTTGCCACAATGTGTTCGCTGAGGGGCGTAGGGGAGTAGAGCGGCCGCGTCGCATGGTCTGCTCGCGTCGCGGTTCGTTTGGCACTCAGCTGATTGCCACCATGGAGGAGGACGGGACGACGTGCTCTCTGGTATACAAACTAGGACAGAAATATTTGAACGACGATGACGCCTATATGGATCAAGATATTGTGCTCACAAATTTCGTAAGTTGTAGAATCATGGTTTCGTCGTAGTTGCCCTTGATATTGATATATGATGTGAAATAGAATATGGTTAAGGCATATCCTATTTATACCAGCAGTACTATCATGTACGGTTTCTGGTTGTCAGTCTGTAGTTCGATAAGGCTGCCTGCGTCGCTTAGATGAGCACTCATTGCTAATCTCACTTGATCGGTGAGACACCGATGTTAATAAATATACCTGAGAGAGAGAGAGAGAGAGAGAGCTTTAAGCAAACTCTTATGGGAGCGACTTCTGTTCTTCCTTTTTTTATTTGTAGAAGGTTTTCAGACTGGGAGTTCACCATGCAAAATGGCTAGCAAACGTGCTTTGGAGTTGGTAGTGCTCAACAATGCCAATATCTCTCACCTAGGTAACGTCGCAGAAGTTTCAGGCCTCATGCAACACGTCGCCGAGGTATGACCAAGTATTCAGTTTGCGACATTACTCGTCTAAACTGACATATTTTTGTTCAATTCCATCGAGGCCTTTTGAAAGATTTTCAGCAGGAATTAAAGTTTTTGAGAGTGTTCACTAATACATGGTTAAATCAATTCAGGCTGATCTTGCTTGGAATCGTATTCAGTGGAATTGTGTGCAAGCGTTGCTTAAGCACCTTCCGCAGTTGCGTACCCTGAATCTCAGTCACAATCCGTTGGATGGCGAGGTAAAAAATTGAGCCGTTATATACGTCATCTTATGAACGATGCCGATTTCCGATAACCACCGATAATTTCGGTAACTAGAGGGCTTGGGAATTTGACGAACTTATGAAAAAGATTCTGTTCTATTCCGCTGTGATAATGTTATGATTGTGAAACTCTGTTTCGTGATTGGTCAAAGAAGAGTTAATCGAGTTCTCTATAGGTACTACTGCAAAATAGATAGGCCTTGAAAGTAGATGAATGCCGAGGATCCCGTGTTGCTGTTGAAAGGGAAAAGTCGTCTTTCGCCAGTATATCGACAATAAGGGGCACAAATGCGGACTCAAGTTATTGAATTTGTGCAGTAAAGGCAGCTGCATTCACATAGTTGTGATGTGGCTCAGTATGTTGTGATAAGACCATTTGTTGGACTAGGGAAAACATCTTTATAATACCCACAATTGATTCAGAATTTTTACTTTCGTTACAGATTTTCTACGGAGAAGGATTTATTTTGTCGGCATCTGTAGAAAAGAAAGCAAACGACTTCTTAATTGGGTCATCTACGTGGAACAGATGAGAGAGCAATTAGCAGCACAACGTTATCACAGCAATATAGTGGTGTAGAAGTGGAATGATAAGGGGGACGTTTTACTATAATTTCTAAAGTTGAGTACGCTTCCGTTTTCCCCAGCTCATTAAGATAATACGTTATCGAAGGCTATAATCAGGGAAAGGTACTGGTGAACATAAGCGATCAGATGGTTACTGTATGCACAGTTCTTCTCAGGCTTTTGGTCGATTACACCTGGTAAATTGTGGATTGTAAAACAAATGTGCTTGGACACATCGCTTGAAATAGCAGTAAAAAGTTGTAATAAGTCTTAATAGCTATTTCTGCAGAGAAAACAAACATTGCTGAATTCCTTTGACGTACTACGCGAGCACTGATTCATTCTCGGGAATCCTACTCAATGATTTGCCGTCGTATCATGTCGCAAAGTTGTCTCAGAGTGTCAAACTTCAGTGGTTTAGTACATCAGTGGAGACATGTTTTCACCGACAAGTCTTTGTGGTGTGTACTCTTGCCGTGTAGAAAGAAGAGATATGGAAAATACCGTACACAAGAATTAAGTCTTTCATTTGTAATATATTGCGACTTATAAGAACGCAGATTCCAAATGATGCAAATGATTAATCCTTCTGCTGGAATGAGTACCTCCAGATAATCCTAAAAGCTTAATAAATTAAACGAAAACACTTCCCTGCAGTTCCACATCCCATAGTGAAGGGTTAGTATTCTGAAAGGTGAAAATGCATTTGAGCGGCGGCTGTTCATCCCTCCTAATTTTCACCGATTCTGAAAGCTAAGAAAGTTGCTTCAGTAAAAAACGCCAAAGGAGAACAGTATTCGCTCTCATTTTTTCATCTTCACTCAAGCTTCATCACATGCTATTCGGATTTTGGTAGAAACTAGATCATTCGAGTGACAAAAGTGGTAACTACCTACTACGACTGCTGAGTAAATCTTTGTCGCAATTGATGACAGAGGAAATCAGCCAGCTTAAAAAGGGAGTAGTATGTCATCCCTATTTAAGAAGTGTTTATTTTGAAGCACATTTATTGAATTATTGAAGAAAGAATGAGGAATTCCATTTTATTTCATAGAATGAAATTAGGCGGTACTTTTATTTTTTCTCTTATTTTTTATGCTCCCTCATACTATTGCCCATCACCTATAATGCCAATTAGAGCAGTGATTTTCATTATTTTGTACGAGTAACATTAGTATTAAGAATAACGATGATTTAATGTTGTACTTTCTGCTGTAAATTGATCGCCGCCCTTTCCCTGCCTTCCTTTTTCGCAAAATTTCCTGTTTGAACAACTGTGTAAGTATGCGCTCTAGGTCGATAAGAGCAATCAGGGAAGTTCTGCAACAAGGTATATTTTTTTTTTGCAAATTGTTAACTGTAAAGATGGGGTTGAGTGAAGGAGCTTTAGTATAAGGGTGGCCGCTGTTCTTTACTGTTCTGCTAAGGGTGGTGCACTTTTGTATTTTTTTTTAAAAAATTTCCTATGATGTTGTTATAGTTAACAGAAGACCAGCGTAACCGTTCTGGTCTTTCGATAACCACTGATAACTTTTTTTTATCACCGTGGGAGTTAAATAGTTAAAAAAATTGATAAATTTATTGAAGTGAATTTGCTGTGCTGTGTTGGCTATTAATGGTCGAGAAATTAACGTCATTTTTCGGAAACAGGTTTTGTCGTGAAAGGGCTGATGGTGAAAGTCTGTCCGCACAATGAACTCTCCCGAAATTTTTTTTTGCAAATTGTTAACTGTAAAGTGCAGGTTTTCGTTGTCTACGCCGGAAATAATGTTGATGTAAAAAACCCAGATTGAATAGAAAAAAGTGAAGTAAGAGAACTCGATGTGCAAAAATATATTACTGAGCAGGAGAGACGCACTGGGTGCAATGCGCTTCGTCTAGTCTGCCACTCTACACATGTAGCAGGCATAATACATCTCGAACGTTATGTATTAAATGTAGAGTTCTGAATATGAGATGATAGAGTACACTGAAGTCAAGCTTGATTACGTAACATATGCTATCTGTGTAGCAGTGCACCATATTGAACATAACATATTGTGTATAACGGCTTTCGCCACAAATATCTTGAGTTATTTACTACTACTGCTATTTTTTGACACTTTCTTATCGTTGAAGTTGCAGATTTCTATCGATTTGCCATCAGCCCCTTTACTGCATACACTGATTTTGAATGGTACAAATCTTATGCTGAAATCTTTGTCGTCAATTCTACAACAAACACCGTTTCTGCAAGAGCTGCACCTTTCGGACAACCTGCTCGATCTTCCCACTGATGACACATCTATTATGAACGAATCAGTGAAGACAATACATATGAATAGGTTCGCCTTACGGGAATTTTTATGTGTTATTTATGATCACATTCGAAGTGAATTGTGTAAGGAAAGGCATAAAAACAAACAAAAGCGGTAAAAGAGTCTTGGTAAGAATCGTAAAATATTATTTTAAAAATGAATGATCCAAGAAGGACACGACGTCATGAAATGCCCTTGCCGTCAAACGTAGTCGCTGGCATTTTGCTGCAATTTTTGTCTTATTATTGTGACGTTGTAATTACGTGACGTACTGACTTGTGATGTTGCAGGTGTCATGTTGGCGACTGGGATCTCATCGTTCGTTTCATGCATCGATTTCCCAGTCTAAAAACGGCTTTTCTTTGTGAAAATCCGATTAAATCTGTCGCCCATCAGTCGTCACTTGACAAACTAAGTTCACTGCAGTCCTTGAATCTAGGAAAGGTATCGAATTACTTAGGAATTGTGGTATTCGTGTTCGTTAGAAAAATGCTAAGTTAACCTATGATTTTTAATAAGTAACTCTATTACTGCTATAGAGTTAATATAAGGCCACTGTAGTTTTCGTAGTCAAAGTGAATTATGTAGGTGATTATTACTATCATATTGCGCGTCACAATATAAATCTTGCTTAGACCTACCTGTTTTTAGACGGAAATTTCCGATTGGGAAAGCATTGACAGCTTGGATCGTCTTCGTTCTTTAGTAGATTTGAGGATCCTCGCAATTCCACTACTTGAATCGTTCAACGAAGATGAACGAATCCATTTAGTTTTGGCAAGAATTCGTAATCTTCGGGTGCTAAATGGTTCTATAATTACACCGGAGCAACGGGAGCAATCTGAACGATATTTTATTCGTTACTATCAAGTATGGTGTTTTATCTATGCTTTAAAATTTTTTTTGATATCTCCAGCGTATATTTTGGGTAATTTCACTGCATTTTAGGATCGAGATGACAAGCCATACCATTATGCTCGTCTAATTGAGAAGCATGGACATGTGGAGAAGTTAGTTAAGGTTGACCTCACGCCGAAATCTTCGGCTGTCGTGCAGGTTTTTTGTGAAGAGTCTAACTATAAAGCCAAACTTCGAATAAATCTCAACAGAAGCGTTGGTCAGCTGATGAAGTGAGTGCTTTAGTGTCAGTCATGAACGCATTCGAGATTTTGTGGTGACATTCTTTTGAAAATAGGTAAACTTCCGAGAAATCCACTATGAGTAAATATCTTGTGAATGATTACAATGTACGCTTGCTATGTTTTTAAATCTGTGATACATCAAAATGAAATAAACATCCACATGCAAAGTGAAACTCCAAGTTCTCTGATACTATAGGTCGTTGGAGAAAGAATGCGGTATACCATATGCACGCCTACGGGTGTTTCTCACCACGAAGGATGGTTGGGTGGAAGAGTTTCGATACCACGGAATGTCTCTTCACAGCCATCGTATTGAAGATGGCGACATTCTAAATCTGCAGGTACGGTGCCATCGTTTATCTATCCACCAATGTTAGAGAATCAGCAAGAAATGGACGCAGAAGCAGTTCTTTAAGAATGAGCTTCATCTGCTCGAAAGTAGCCTGAATACTCTGAGATGATCACTTATGAATCAGGTGTTAATTCAGATAAGAGCAAAATGATTATTACTCTAATGAAAACGCCAGTCATCAAAGAATTTCAATTCAAACAGTTATCTTGACCAACCAAATTCTTTTAAAAATAATTCATTTTGGAAGCACTGTGGTTCATAATTGTCATTGTTGTTGGCCTCATCCTCTGTCAGTCTAGTTATTTTGAACAGAACTTTACATCCTTGCATGCCTGTTTTTCCATGAGATGAAACTCGTAAATGTGTGGAAGAAGAGTGGTCTTCAAAGGGTGAACGTCCTCATAGTAGAATACTTTTTGGACAGGACTTTACGTGAGCATCTAAGGGTAATTTTACAACTGCACTTCTGTTTCACACTTATCACACTTCTCGCTGAAATTGTATCTTATCATCTATGTGGGTAGAACACAAACTGCCTGTTAGGATGAGAGCTTAATCTTCTGCTAGAGAAGCAGAGAGAAAACCGTATGACTATGTATGAGGATTTCGTAATGCTCAATGCATTTCACAAAGATTCTACAACATATTACAAGAAGTTCCGACGGCGCGGATATCTTCCTGTTTGCTCGATTTGATTGAAACCTTAGGTTGTACTCATCAACTCTTTAACTGTGCCATGCATGGGCAGATGAACATAAATTAGGCGTGTATGTAGCTTTTCAACAAACACTTCTGCTCTGGAACAGGTTTCTTCTCGATGTTTCATAAAACAGGTATTACAATGGTGTGTACTTGTGGCGGAAGACTTCCTTGCAATATTCACTACTTAAGTGTTTTCTTTGCCTGTGTTCCAATTAATTTCCCAGGGTAAATTTCGCCAATGACTTGTTATGTAAATTATCACGGTGATTCATATTATACGGAGTAGTAGGAGAGGATTTTATTAAATGCCCAGCCTTCTGAGTCTCTTTTCATTTGTAGAGGAGATGGTAATATTTTTTAACGTAAATTTTCTCAAATGTGCTTACATGCTTGATTCGAACGTGTCAGTGCTTTTAGCCTTGAGAACGGATTTCAGTGTTACTGGTTACCATTTCACTTATGGTTTTATCGAAAATTTGAGGATGGCGTTTAATTACGGAACGTTTTGGCTGCAGGAATAATTCCTGAAGTGTTACGTCGTGTAAGTGGATGAGGTCCTCCGTGATGTGTCCTGTCAATAGGCAAATGTGTTGCTTAGCGTTGAAAGAGCACTTAACAGAGAAATTTGCCCGATCCACATGTAGCCATCTCTCGGCGTAACCCTTGACTAATGTGCTACATGAGACCACGACACTAGTCAACATCTCATAAACTCGTCCACATGGTTCCTACTTTATTTGCGTAGACGACGCATGCTTGAAAATGCTTTTCGTTGGGCTTACATTTGTTAAGCTTATAGCTCCATAATATCTGAAGCTGTTACGGTTTAATCTTGCCCACAATCCGTATATATATATATATA